>OZ023235.1:31353708-31535256 GCA_964006365.1 Trididemnum miniatum
TTGCAATCATACTCACAAACGTTTCGGTAAAAACTTATACCATCATCAGTGTGAAACTACATAGGCACTAGGCTAGAATAACCAGCACAAGAAAGAAATTATTTTAAATACAGCATAACTATTACGTCATAAACAAAGTAGTTGGGATTTACGTAAAATATAACTAAAGGGGCAAATTAAACAATTACGTGCAACTGGAGTGACTAGATTAGTAGTAGGATTATTAAGTACAAACACTGTAGGATTAATTAAATCATAACTAAAAAAAGATGTTGAATATAAATGGAAATTAAACAAGTTACTAATTGCGATTTAGGCCTACACGAATATTGCGCGAAGTGAGCTAAATGTTAAATAGGTAGATGGGGTTGGAAGAATCATCAATATTTAATTGTGGTTGAAGATTTTGGATGAGTAGAGTTTCTTTGATGCGGAGTTTTCGGATGTTATTGCTGTGAGCTAGTATTTCGGGGGAGTGAAAGTTCATTGTATGGTCTGGGTTATTTTTCAAGTGTTGGGACACATCAGTTTCATTCTTAGTTGAGTTTTTTGGCATATGGTCATTGATTCTAATCTTCAAATTCTAATCTTCAAAAAAATCAATTTCAACCAGTAGATAGCGACGACAACATTTCAAATTTAGCCAAGTTTCAACAATTCCTTTATCGTTTGAAAAAGAGTGGAGCAATACAAACTGAAATTTATAATAGAATTAGACTCGCTGCAGCTGCTACACCGACTCTTTATGGTCTACCAAAAATACACAAGGAAGGTACTCCATGTCGACCAATTTTGGCATCCTATGGCAGTTTTGCATATGAATGCGCTGTTTGGCTAAGCGAAATTTTAACTCCCCTCCGCGAACATCCCTCTAATATTAAAGACACTTTTGATTTTGTCACGCGCATTCTCAGCTCCAAATCGGCTCCCAATCATATGGTCTCTTTTGATGTTAAAAGCCTTTTTACGAATATCCCAATTGATTTTGTAATTGACCAAATTTTGGAAAAGTCATTCCCTGACAAAAAAGCTTTATTTCATGGTCTTACCCACTCTCAATTTAAAAAACTATTAATTTGGACCACCAAAAAAACAACATTACAGTTTAACAATCGATACTTCAAACAAATTAATGGCGCTGCAATGGGGTCCCCACTTGCCCCATTGCTCTCAGACGTCTGCATGAATTGGCTCATTGATCAAAGTCAAAAAATTGAAACCCAGCCTGTGCAACTTTATAGATACGTCGATGACTGCTTTGCTCCTTTTGAAGAACGCGCCCACATTACCGAATTTTACAAACATCTTAATTCTATTCACCCTAACATACAATTTACCTATGAACTGGCCCAGAACAACCAATTGGCTTTCTTGGATGTATGGATTAGTAATCAAGATGGAAAACTAGCCTTAAAAACGTACCGTAAACCCACTCATACCGGACTTTACATCAAGTGGCAAAGCTTTGTGCCTCTGAAATACAAGATTAATTTAGTGAGGAACCTCTTGCACAGAGCTTACAAAATTTGCAATTCCTATTTACTTATCCACGAAGATTTCAAAATTATTTCCACCATGCTAGAGAAAAACGGCTATCCGACTGGATTTCTTAATCAGCAAATTCGAATTTTTTTCAACAAAATGCATGAAAAAGTAAAAACTCCAGAAGTCGAAGAAAAGCCAGACTCTGAAAGCAAAACAAGACCCATATTCTCGATTTTAAAACTACCGTATATCGGAGACATGTCTCATCAAATTGAAAAAGAAATTTCGCAATATCTATTCAAAAAACTTTCCCAAAAATCAAAATTTGTTATGGTACACGAAACAACAACTATTGGCCAAAAATTCAGGTACAAGGACCGTCAAACACTGCTACACAGCTCAGGAGTAGTGTATAAACTCAATTGCTCATGCGGACAATCATACATTGGACAAACCAAAAGAAATTTGAAGATTAGAATCAATGACCATATGCCAAAAAACTCAACTAAGAATGAAACTGATGTGTCCCAACACTTGAAAAATAACCCAGACCATACAATGGACTTTCACTCCCCCGAAATACTAGCTCACAGCAATAACATCCGAAAACTCCGCATCAAAGAAACTCTACTCATCCAAAATCTTCAACCACAATTAAATATTGATGATTCTTCCAACCCCATCTACCTATTTAACATTTAGCTCACTTCGCGCAATATTCGTGTAGGCCTAAATCGCAATTAGTAACTTGTTTAATTTCCATTTATATTCAACGTCTTTTTTTAGTTATGATTTAATTAATCCTACAGTGTTTGTACTTAATAATCCTACTACTAATCTAGTCACTCCAGTTGCACGTAATTGTTTAATTTGCCCCTTTAGTTATATTTTACGTAAATCCCAACTACTTTGTTTATGACGTAATAGTTATGCTGTATTTAAAATAATTTCTTTCTTGTGCTGGTTATTCTAGCCTTGTGCCTATGTAGTTTCACACTGATGATGGTATAAGTTTTTACCGAAACGTTTGTGAGTATGATTGCAAATATACTGGCTATAATCTTTTTATTGTAGTTTGGCAAGGTTGTTTCAACTTGTTTGGTCAAAATTGAGTCAATTTAGGGATGAATATGAGGTTGGAATTAGGGTGCCTCATTAGCGACGCGCATAGCTACCGACTGGTAGAGGTTTAAACATTACTTTTTAAGTATTTTATTGGTAAAAAAATATTTATTTTAGGAACTTAAGACTGCTAGGAAAAAGAGATCAATTGCTTTTTCAAGATTATAATTAGCCTAGCCTAATGGGGAATAAAACCAACAAGAAGAGAAAAAGAAAACCGATCAGATGGCCAAGTGGTATGGAGCGTCTGCTTCTGGATCGGTAGACTTGGGGTTCGATTCCGAGTCGGGTCAAACCAATGATTTTAAAATTGGTATTCACAGCTTCCCTGCTTGAAGCTCAGCATTTAAGGGACAGTGTGGAGAAAGCCGGCAAGTTTACTTGTTGTGCCGTTGGGAAAGGCACTTAACGGGAATTCCCCCATTTTAGTGTGGTAGACAGATGGCCGGCAACTCCTAAGCGAGCTCGTATAGCGCTTCGTCGCTTTCTCGTGATAGGAGGATAAATATGCCAATAATAATAAAATAAAAAAAAAAAAACATCAGTTGCGAGGCATAGCGAAGAAACGAAAAGATGCAAATACTGGTGCTAGCAGGCTCCAGCCTATCAACTCCAATTGTGAAATACCACCACCAGCAGGCCTAAATGACCACAGTGACCAGCTACCAGCACCACTGGTACCTGATGATAATGGCCCCTGCTTTGATGAAGAACCAAAAAATTATTCGTCCACTCTAAATGTTTCAGCATCGGAAAAGAAAATTGGTGGCAATTTAGAATCAACGGATTTTGAAGTTTCTGATGATGATAAAAATTGCTTTTTAGGTTATTGGTTGATTCCTCTATTCTCTGTTCATTTTTAGACAGCAAACTCTTCTGTGACCAATATGGACAACACATAAAGAGTCAGATTTGCAGTGAAAGTGGCAAAGGGTTTTGTTTTACTATCAAAAGTTACTGCCAAAACTGTGACACTAAAACATTTTTATTCAACACATCTAAACCATGCAAAAAAGGAGTTTTTGAAGGAAATCAAAGGCAAACCCCACATGAAATCAATGCTAGGATGATTGTTTTTGCAAGAGAAATAGGGTTGGGCCTCAGTTCATTGGAAGTTTTTTCCAAATGCATCAACACACCTCCACCAATCAATCAGGGGTCATATGAAAATATTTTTGATAAATTGTTGGCAGCCACTAAAATGGTAGCACAGAAGAGCAGCTCAAGAATTATTGGAAGACCAGGGAGGTGATAAAGATGTGATGGTATCTGTTGATGGCACGTGGCAACGTCGCGGACACAATAGTCACAATGGAGCGGTAACCGCCTTTAGCGATGTGTCTGGAAAGGCCTTTGATGTTGAAGTGCTGAGTAACTATTGTAAAGGTTGTGCCCAATAGAAGGAAGAAGTAAAGAAATCACCAGCATTCCAAGAATGGATCCAATCTTATCAATTGACCCTAAATCATGATGGTAGAGCTGGAGCGATGGAACCGGAAGGAGCGGTCAGAATTTTTGCCCGGTCTGAATTAGAGCGAGGTCTAAGATACATGGAATATTTGGAGGATGGTGACAGTTCATCATTTTTAAAGGTGAAAAAAAGTAAGCCATATGGAGACCACGTTATTAAAAAAATAAATGTATTGGGCATATTTAAAAGAGATTGGGAACCAGATTACGATAATTATGCGATGTTTACTAAAGTAAAAAGCTTTCGGATGGAAAACCCATTAACGACAAGAACAGGTTGACAACTAAAATTATCGACACGCTTCAAAATTATTATGGCATGGCAATAAGAAACAATACTGATTCTCTGGTCAAGATGGTTAATACTGTTTTGGCAACCTTGTATTATGTTGCCAGCACTGATAAAAATCCCAACCACACTTTATGTCCCACTGACGATGATACATGGTGTGGTTGGCAGAAAGATTCTGCCACTTACAAGCACAAGCATGGACTGCCCAAAGCAGTTGCGGAATTACTGGAACCCATTTATGAGGAACTAAGTGATCCCAAACTTCTGTCGAAATGCCTACATGGAAAAACTCAAAATCCAAATGAATGCCTAAACAAACTGATTTGGTCCCGCTGCCCCAAGAAAATTTGGGTTTCCCTAAAAACTGTTGAACAAGCCTCATATGCTGCAGTAGCCCATTTCAATGATGGTAACTTATCACTTCTGAATGTACTGCAGCATATTGGGGTAAATCCAGGCTATTTTACGACTGCGATTTGTAAAAAAACAGGACATACTCCGCATCGTGAAATTTAGTCAACGCAGCTCTACCATTTCAAAACAGAGAAGAAAAACACCAAGAGCTATCAAAAAAGGTTGGACTGACAAAAAAGCAGAGCAAGAAGGACTTACTTATCCTAAAGGATCATTTTAATGTGTTAGATGTAGGTATTTCATTGTGCATCTTGGTTGTAAATTTAAAAGTGGCCATTTCTCGGAATTTAAAAAATGCCACTTTTTGGTTTTCAAACTTTAATTTCTCAGTCATTTTTTGTTCAATTTTCTTAAAATTTGCACTGTCTGTCATACTAGTAGCTAGTTACCTTGGTAAGGGATTTGGCTTAAGTGAACTAGATATTCCAAAATTGAATTTTTTTGTTTAACAATAAGTAAAATTTTGACGCATAAATGTTTTTTCTTAATAACTTGAGTTAGGTGAAGAATTTTCCAAATCCACCACCAAAATGCATAGCTGTAATGATGTAAGAAGTGTGAAAATTTCATTTGATTTGGTTTAGTACTTTTTGTGTAAACTAGTTTTAAAGTTTAATACTTTTATAATATAAAACAGCCACTAGGTGGCATAATATGCACCTGATTTGAGATCTTTTTTGTCTAAAGTCATAAGTATGATATAGCAACTATTTAAAATCAAAATTGTAAGTTTTGGAGAGAAAAGATAGAAAATGGGGGCATCTGTAAATTACTGAAAGTATGGTAGCGTAAAGAGACATAGCCAGGATTCCTGACGCCCAAGGCGGACAAAAAACTTGCCTTCCCTTAACGCACCATCCAAAGCACATCACAAAATACGCACAAAAACAAGGCTGTGTTAAGCAAAATAGACCCGCCTAGTCAAAAAAAAAGGGCTGGGGAATTTATTGTTTTCTATTCGTCATTGAATCCTCAAAAAGGCTTGCGATGGCAACTGTGGTAAAGATTATATATACACTGCATATCAATATTACTGTTTTTGCAACTACAACAGTACGTTGTTAATGGTAGCTGGTAGGTCCATACTCTACATCTTGCTGTTGCGCAATGACAAACGCTACAAGTTGTATATCTCTGAGACCGAAATACAAAAATTCAACAAATAATTCAATTTGTCCCTAATTTCTCTCATTGCACTCATCAGAGATCACGCCTCTACACTATAGTGTGTGTTGTACATGCCACAAGGTACGTCACTGGTAGTTCGAAAGATAAATTTAAGAATGCATGCCTTCTAGCAACATCTACGCTTCTCTGAATTCGTTAAGGTATTGTTGTAAAAGCTTTCTTCTTTCTCATCACTTTTAAATCGAGCAAGGATTTTCGTTCACACAACTACTAAGTGTAATCAAGGCTGCACTCTATTTTTAAAGTTACTGGTGGGTGATGAAGGTGTTTATCATCAGCAAATGTCAAAGTTAATTAATTTTGTGCATATATAACTTACCTGCATGTTCTTCATTTGCTTGTTTTCAAGAGCCTCTTCAACCGCATCTGTTTCATTTATCTCTGAAATCGGTAACTTCATGATGGATGGAAGCTCAACTTCCTCGCTCGACTGCTTCAACCGCCTCATTATTTTTTGCAACGAAGCGGTTATAATTTTTTGCTGCTGATGCAGCTCGTCCAAAGAAGTTAAAACGTGGATTTCAAAAGCTAAAACATATGGCTTAACGTTAAAACGAAACAGATAAATAGCGTAAAGGTCGTGCAAAACAAGTTGTTTTATTATGTTGTTTCAACAGTCAACACGACGGTCTATTCAAATCAAGGACGTCAGCAATAAGCCATTAGGGATGACGCTTCCAAGACCAGCTTGGGTCAAGCTTAATCGGTTGACAACTGGTGTAAATCTTTTTCGTGCAACAATGCACAAATGGGGAATGGCATCCACACCAGCTTGTCAATGTGGTGCAAAATAACAATCTGCTAACCACATCATCACGTCATGCCTCACCCACCATCTTCCATGGAAAGTTGTGAACTACATAAGATATGCACCGATACTGCACAGTGCAGAACATTCTATGAAAAGTTTGAAAATCAAATCAAAAAACCATCTCTGACGTGATAGCTAAGGCCTTTTTTTTTTGACCTAAACAAATATATTTTTGACTTTATTTTAGTAAAACTTTGACTTTGTTTTGACTTAACCGCTTCCGCGTACTATTTATGTCTTGTTGCACTTTATTAATTAAATACGTTTTGTAATCTGCAATTTACATAACTTTTTAAAGAAAAAGGTAGCCTACTTCGAGCATTTTCTCCATTAAGTCCCGTCTACTCTATGCTTATTTTAAGCGCTTAAGCACCAAAGTTCTTTGTTTATTTATCAAGTTCTCGCTTGGAAGATTTTGTAAGCAACCAATCATGGAAGCAGTTGCTTCCACAATTTTTTTTCCGCGTCGGTAGCGATTCCGCAATTATGTAATTCGCGCTTAGCTGCTTACTTTCAGGAAGGTTTGTAAGGTCTCCGGTCCTAGGTTAGTGCATCATTGCAATTAATCAGCAGAATTGCTTTTGAACAGAAGAACATTGCGTAGATGTAAAGTTGTGACTATTTTGGTACAATAAAAAGTTTTAGTAAAGCGACCTGTGTAATTTTTTTTAGCTGATTAGGCATCAAGAAGCTTAGCTTAGACTAGACCTGGAGCACTGAGCACAGTAGAGTATTGGCATGTCTTGGTCAAGGTTTTTCACAATTAAAAAAGACTTAGTTTTTTTAGTATTGTAGTTCATGATGTGCATTTGGCTATGTGTAGCAGTGTAATACAGTTTACAGTAACTTATACCATGTCTGGTATACCGGTACACTATCCGGTATACCAGATAGTCTACCAACATGTTTAGCCGTAGACTACCAGTATCAGTGTTATTCATTAGGCAAGTCGCTTCGTCGGGGCTTGTTTGAATGAAGCCGTGGTTAGGGTTTGGGGGGTTAGACCCTAACCCCTACTAATATCTCACTAGCGGTCCTTGTGCTCGTGTCGTGTGATATATATATGCCTCTTATCAGGTTATAAGTGTATAAGATGCGGCTTAATTCAAACAAGCTCCGGCTAGTCCAGTACAGTGGTTCTTTGACCCTGCTATGGTTCTAAGGAAAATAAAAATCTGCATTGCAAGATTTACAACTAAATACCGGTACTTGCAATTAAGTTGGACATTTTGAAAGAAAACTTGCTTGTGACCAGCATGTCTGAAGTACCAGTATCACTACTAAATACCATACCCCCTCTCAACCTCTCTTTAGTCTGAGATGTATCTCTTTTGTGAAAAGCAGCACTTGTTGACTCACGACTGTTTCATCTTTATTTATAAACTTTGCTTTTTCAAGGAAATACAAGAGGTGGTAGGCTATTGGCTGTGGATAATACGGTATTTCCCTTACTGCTTATCTCTACATACCGGTATAGCCTATGGAATCTGCTGTAAATGTCTGTGAATTTAGTCATTGCTTTTTAACGTAGTGACTGTTATCTGAGCAGGCTGTTTTATACACATTTTTCTTTCAATTTTTCATAGCTATGGATAAAAAATATTTTTGTAATGACAGTCAAAAAGATTTATGGATTGCTTATTGAAATACGAAAATTTTCATGCTTGTTCAATCTACAAGCAGCGGAATATAAGAACCAAACATCACAAATGATTGCATGGAAATGTGTTGCAAAAGGTTGTGGTGTGGAAGGACAAGGTAATGAATTGCAGATTGCCAAAAGTGGCTAATGCTTACTGGTATGTCATTTCAGATTTAATAGTTTTGCAGTAAAAAAACGACGGTTAGCTCAGTTGCTTAGCGCACACGCAATCGGTGGAGGAGGTCTGGGGTTTAAATCCTGGGTAGGTCAAATCTGCAAAGTGTCGTCAACGACTTGCCACCGCTGCGAGATTCTTTTGGTGCTGTGTAGCGCAGGCGCTAAGCTGTGCAGATGGGCCCCGGCACTCGTTACACGCTTCGACATAATGCTACAAGTATAAATAAAGATTTGATTTTTTTTTATTTTTGATTTAGTTCTGCTTTTGGACTTGTATTTTTATTTTATACATAGTGCTGTTGTTATATTTTTTGGAGATATCAGTATCGGTATTAGCTGGGAATGACCTTTATGGGTCACCGGTCAGTGGTTTGAAATCAATGCATAAGTAGAATGTGCAAGACCTTATGTGCATGATGTTAAGAAATCATAAACTGTTAGAAGGAGAAAATGGTTAAAAAATTGCTGTAGAATCTCTATTTTTCCAAAAATATTTGCAGTTTTGAGTATGGTTTAATAGCCTTCTTTTGTTTTTATCATTACCGGTATACTTACGTATATATTATGATACTTGTATTGAATGTACTGTGTAATTAATTAGGCCTACACTTTTTGATGAATTTGTGATTGTCATTGTGATTTTAAAACACTATATGGCAAATTACTTTTAACACATTTTCAAAATTGTTCCAGTTTCAATTGCACAAATCGCTTTTCTTGAGCACAAGCAGTTTTGGCTGCATTGGTGATTCTAGGACAAATGGGTCCTGGACAATTATTTTCCTGACCTATTTGTCCGGGACCCATTTGTCTTGGTGTCCATTTTTTTGGAACCCATTTGTGCTAGTGCCCATTTGTCCTGTCCGGGACCCAATTGTTCGAAAACCATACCATTTACCTTTGAAAATCTGAATTTAATATATACAATAAATTACTGAGGTTATTTTTCTAATTATTGTGAACCTAAATTCAACAGTAATTGAGGGAAACTGCAAAGTGAGCTTGTGCCCTCTTTGAGTCAGCAGCTGCCCAGTATAAATATGTCCAGTGTGATCAGCTCCAGCCGAAAGTTGAGCTTGTCATGTAGGATTGCCACCGCTAGGCCATGTCGCTGAAAAGAGGTCAAAACCCAGACCTCTCGCGTCAATAGCAATGTTTCTTCACAATATGCCAGCAGGCTGGTAACTGGTTTTTCAAGTTTTTTTTTTTTTAGGTACTGCTGGTAGAGCATACACCTATAAGGTATAGCAGCAATGCCTAATGAATAAACTGCAAATACGATATTTGTAAATTCAACTACCTGTCAAGCTATTTCTTGATTTCATGCATTTTGTGAATAGTAAAATTTTTAGCTGTCAAGAACAGGCTCTTTTAAACACATATCAAGATATTTCTTTTTTTAGAAATAATGATGAAAACATTAATGTTTATAACTTTTCCTTCTTCCATCAAAGTTATGATTGGTTGCAAGCTGCATAAAATAATATGCAAAAAAACAAATTTATAATCATCTGTTAATATTTTGCAGAAGACATGAGCAAAACCGCATGAAAAGGCAAGCATACATACATACATACATTCAATGGGCTTCCTTAAAACGTACTCACAGCCTCGATCCAAAAGATGCGGTTTCACAAGCCAAAGAAGTGGAGCATTCCGTTGAAAACATTTACCGACATACCAGACAGATTCTTTCATACATAAAAATAGAGAAGGTGGGTGCATTATTAAGATTTAGAGTTAGATTATTGCACTGAATGGTAAGCGTTTTAAAAAATGTTCCAACTGGACTTTTGCGACATGCTTTCAACGTTTCATGTTGAAACGACAGAATATGCATTGTATCATAACTTTAAGATCATACTAGTTATAAAAATATTTAAACCTACTTCATAGCGTTATGACTTCCTATTTTTTAATGCCAAGAGCAAGGAAGATATGGAGAGCTTTAGAAGGCGATAAGACAGATCTTCTTATTGGAGCAATTAAATCAACCAAAGGTTCTTTTTGTGGTAAGATACTGTATTACTTTGCTTTTGTGTATTGTAGCCTACTTGTGTGCAAGGTTTTTGTTCCTTCCGCAATAATGTTTGGAGATTCCCAGTGCCAGCAGATTGCGCAAGAAATTTGGGCCAAATTATGCGGTGCGTGGATTGAGTTGGCCGAGTCGTTGGTGCTAAGGGCGCCGGAACTGGTTTCGCGAGTTCGACGCTTAGCTAGGTCATCTTCGATAATGCATGTAGTTCACTTATGCAAAAACCCAAGCTGCGTTTACGTACTTTAAAAAAAAGTTCAACATTTTGGCACTACACAACTGATGTAGCACTTATTGGATGAAATGAACATCCGGAAACTGTTTTATCTTTACTGAGCATTTTGGATTTTGCGCGATTTTACGCACTGTAGATTTGATGATCAGTTGATCACTGCCACCTCTAAATCCTTCTACTTTTGCATCGCCGCAACCAGACAAAGTATGCTAATTTAGCAAAACGAAAATAATTGACAGTGGGCAAAGCTGAAAAGAATTGTGATTGGAATTTGGAAGCAAAAAAAATATTTTGAACGTTCAGTGTATTTTTTGTGTTGCATATTTATCCTATCACGAGAAAGCGATTAATAGGCTATGGGAGCTCGCTTAGGAGTTGCCGGCCATTTGTATACCACACCAAAATGGGGGACCCTGCTTAGCGCCTTTTCCAACGGCACAACAAGTAAACTTGCGGGCTTGTTCTCCACATAGTCCCTTTAATGCTGAGCGTCCAGCAGAGAAGCTGTGAGTCCCAATTTTAAAGTCATTGGTTTGACCCGACTCGGAATTAAGCCCGATTATACTGCTCCCAAGGCAGACGCTGTTACCCATTCCGCCATCTGAGCTGTTGGCGATAAGAATTATATCTGCTGCACTTGCTTGTTATAGGGACGGACAGACCACTGTACCCGCTGCAGTAACGTCTTGCTTGCTAATTCACTACGCTGTTTTTTTTTAGAATGTGAACAACATCCTACCGAAGTTTTTTTCGAAAGTGTGGCATGGAAGCTAAAAAGTTGTTACCTCAAGCAAAAGAATTAAGTTTCAAAATGCAGTCATGAACTTTGCTTTGGGCTGCTTAGAAGAGGACACTAAGGACAGTTAATATTTTTTCAAGCTTTTTTAATGAAAAATTTTTGTGTGTTTTTTTTTTGGCGTTATAATTGCACTTTTCAATTTTGTTGTTTTCGTTAACCCTTTCAATGCCACGCCTTTTTTCAATTGTGTTTTTGCCTGTGCCACGCGTATTTTACAAAAAACGCTTTTTTTTTAAATGATCTTATGCCGGTCTATGTAAAGCTAATATAATTTATGTTTGAAATCAAACATATTTATAAAGAACATGTCACGTACGTAATCAATGACGTAATTTTACGTCATGTATGACGTCATAATGTTGATTTCCATAAAACGCTCGTTGTATTACAGTATGATTGACTGAATTTTTATATTTCTTTTTGACTAATATAGACTCGCATCTTAGTTCTTTGGATAGTTGCTTTGTCTGGCATCAATAACTTGCTGTGATGTGCTGATGACGTCAGCGAGGTATATGCAGTGTTCACGCAAGATTTTTGATAAACACTTTATTGTGTATGCGAAGCTAAGGTATTTCTTTGAATGCTTACACACTACGCATTCTTTGTTACTAAATCATCAACTACCTTATCAGTTCACGGATGACATCATCAGTTCATTGATGGTGGGGACGGGCAATGTGGAACATTTGACTGTTCCGGAACAAAACCGAATCCGGAGCACCGAATTTTTCGAAGAAGTTCAAAATTCCGCTCAAATTTTTGTGAAGAGCAAAAAAAAAAAAAGAAAGGTCATCACATCCGAAGAAGTTCAAAATTCCGCTCAAATCTCTCCAAATGTTTTCCAGTCAGCCTGGACCTCAGCGCTGTCAGTCCTGCTGAGGTCAGATATTCAGATAAGTGAAATTTTATCCGAACCCAAGTATTCCGGCAAAAAAATTTTTTCGTATCGAATACTTTGGGATTCGAATCACACCGGATTTGGTGTTCCACATTGCCCATCC
Source organism: Trididemnum miniatum (assembly GCA_964006365.1). Taxonomy (NCBI): domain Eukaryota; kingdom Metazoa; phylum Chordata; class Ascidiacea; order Aplousobranchia; family Didemnidae; genus Trididemnum; species Trididemnum miniatum. Next base: position 31,366,383 of record OZ023235.1, read on the forward strand.
CTAATTGATGGCATCACCAAATGCTATTTTACAGCTCTTTTACTCCTGGTTTGGTTCCACATCTTTTGTTTGAAATCACCAATTTTATTTGAACTTACTCAACAAACATATCATTACCACTACTTCACATTTGTGTGAAAATCATTGAAACATTTTTCCAAATGTACTCATGGCTTTGAAGGACCAGCGGTGCAGTGGAAGCGTGCTTCTTTTCTGAGCTCTCTTTTGTAACATACTCGGCAACGTTTTTGGGGAAATCTCTTCTTTTTTGTCGCTGGTACTTCGTCGATGAAATGCTTCCCAAACACACGAAGGATACTTTCATCACTTGCCATCATCTGATGAGCAGTCTTCAGAGTTCTTTCACCAAAATCAACCTTTTTCGTGTAGTCTGACGACTTGGTCCAAGCAGTTCATCACTTTTTGCTCCATTCCCATCATCGGTAATGATGAGTCAGCGTTGGAGTTTCATTGTACACTGATACAAAAATCTACCACCACCAATAGTGACTTTACTTAGCTTAGCATCATATTTACAGCTTGCAAAAAGCTCACCTACATAGCAGCAGCCAACATAGCCTACCAATAAAACTACTAAAAAGCCTACCAATATCTTCAGCATTCTCAACTGTTCTACGCCTCTTCACCTCCATTCTTCAACACAAAATGCTCCAAATAAATCCAAAAAGACGCACACGTGCATGTATTAGTCTCGTAGCAGAAAATATTTATCGATCCTTGACAATTTTTGAAAAAAGGGTTTGTAATTTTTAGATAAGATTGTAGTTTTTGAAATTTTGACCTCTGATTGAAAAATACATCACTTAAAAAAATGAAATCAGGAAACAGCATTTGAAAATCGCAAAAATTGTATTTCGAGTTGAAAAATCACGACTTCTAGCTAACAGCACTCTAGCCTAACACCGTGCGCATTTCTGCTGTGCCATGGACGTAATATGAACGTCAACAGATGATGAACATACACTAATCGTGGCAAACACAAAACTTTAAAATTTTGACGTAACAGTTACGTCCTTGGCAAATATGAAATTCCTATTGAGGACGTAATAGCTACGTCCTTGGCATTGAAAGGGTTAATTTTCACCTTGTTTTGCATGTCACTTACGTTTTTTTCAAATGTTCTTTGTATTTTTTCTATTAAAGCATTTTGCTGTAAAAATTCTAGTGATTGATGGTGAAGCTGACGAAATATTCTTTGGAACACTAGAAAATGCGCTAAAAATGTAGCCTAATGATAGCGTCAATAGCAGCCAGTATCTGCTAATTTTGGATTAAAAATGAATCTGCTCATCAGTTTTTGATGAGCTTGGATTTAGATTTTCAAACTCAAAATGAATTTTAAAATTAAAAAAATAAATAGATGCAACCCGAGTACCTAGCTTCAGCACATTTAGCTTGTCCTTCTATTTCGCGCCTGATCCGTAACCAAAAAACATCTAATTTCGCTCAACTCCGTTGCCATGGTTTTATCACGAGAGTAAAGCATTGAAGCGTATCACGTCTCTTGGAAAGCCGTCGCGACGATTGCAAAAATGATAGTGTAGACAGTTCGCGCTTTTCAAGCACGTAAGTCAAGCTAGTAAGCTAGAACTTCTCGCATAGTGTAGACGCGGCTTTACTCAATGTTGAAGCTAATGCAACAAAGCGACGCATGACGTTAAAACTTAAGATAACGAGCCATTGTGTGTATCGGTATCAATTAGTGTGTAATACAAAAATTGCGCTGCTATCGCAACTGTACTGTACACTAACAGTATGTCTATGATTTTTTTAACGAAAGCCACGCAGTATAATTACAAGGACGTTTTATTGTAATACAGCATCGTATATTTTTTTACGTTCTTAACATCAAAATTTCTGTCTTTTCTCAGTAATTTATTAAGCATAGAAAACGACCTCGCAACAGCAGCAGAGGTTGGCTGGGCTTTTTGCAATAGTGCGTAGCTTGTTGGGTCAATTGTCAAGTTGGTACAGTTTATTATTGTTTCTAAATCAGAGTTGGATAGTCGTTTGTTAATGTAGTCTTTAATTGCGCAAGGATCATCATCGAATTGCATATTCTTCAGCAGTCCGCATGCTTTGGTTATTGTGCAGGCACTTCCTTCTAAGAACTCTACGTTGGTTGCTAAAGTCCGGTATTGATTTATTTTAACCAAGTCCGACACCAAACCTTCCACATTGATGACGTCTTCTGCTCTGCTGACTAAGAGGCCTGCACTTGTCCAATTGTTGACAATGGTACGAACAGTTGGAAGGTTCTTACTATAATATAAGACAGCTCTAAGCCAAGTTGCCCATCTTGTAAGTACAAGGTCAGGAGGAGATGGCAGACCAGCATCATGAAAATCTTTCTTGCGATTTTTGTTTTTGATTGTTGCTACCTTGATCGTTGTTATTGTAGTAGTCGCGCCCTGCGAACTCTACATCAGTTGTCAACGTCCTACGTTGAACAGCTGCAAGCAGCTCCTTACAATTATACGCCCTAAATACGCACTGCTTACGAAAAGCACGAGGGAATGCGAGAATTAAGTTTAATACACAAAACGGTACATACACCCGCGCCTGCCCGACCCAAGACGAGCAGTCCACCAAAAAATGCTTTAGCATGCAGCACGTGATTAATACGGACGGACGATAATAGTTTTCTCGGAGTTTGAATCTAAAATTAAGTCTTTGTGACTTAACTCTAGTTACGCTGCAACTGTATCGTTTACTAGAGTTGTCTCTCGCGAAAAGGAAGAATACGTGACGCGCAGCAGCTTTCATAGAGCCCAAAGTAGATCAGGTGGAAACACCACGTGCACGAAGCCACCAGGGGCGCCCAATCAAAACATATCTAACATGTAAGGAAAGGATAATTTGGCTGTAACAGCTATTACTTCATCAATATTTTTAAAATAAGCAAGCACGCGCATAGCATAGTTATGTAGTAAGTGCGTAACGCAGGTGACATGCATCAAAGAAGGGTGTAATTCCTTTAATGTCTTTCCAGCCAAAGACATGTACCAAGCAGCATCAGTCAAGAACAATGAAAAATTCTCGCGTTTTATTTCAAGTTGTCGCAATATGTCATTCACAGTGTGCAGAATAATTGCGACCGCTGTCAATCTGCTATTAACATTGCGATCGCTGTCAAATAGATTGCAATTAACGAGGAATGTCTGATTTGGAGCATCTAAGCTGCCCACTAGCACACTAATATACTTTTGTTTAGCAACCTCTGCTTCATCCACAATCAAACAAACTTTTTTGTCACGAAGTAATTCTTGAATTTTTTTCTCTTTTAGGGATGCCAATTTAGCTACACATGTCCGAGCTGCAGTCTCCGAAGGCAATACTTTTCCCATTCTAGCAAACAGAGACTTTAAAGAAGGATGGTTCAGTTTATGAAGTGGGATATTTACTGCTAAGAATGAAGAAACAACCTGTTCCTTGGAGTTTACTCGATCGAAATGTAAAAAGGTTTGCTTACTTTGAGATTTGCTCTTCGTCTCCAATTTTCTTAGATGTTGCTTACTTTTTCGGTGGCTTTCCACAAAAAACTTTTTGTCGCATTTGACTAAAACGTCGCAAAGGTTGCATCGCAAGTCGCTTGCAGAAGTTGCCGAAAACTCATCCGGATATTCCTGGCAAGTTTGCCTAACTTTCGCTATAGAAGATTTGGTTTGTTTTGGCATTCTTTGCTTTGCAAGCTACAGCTTGAAAGACCACGTGTAAAGAACGCAAGGCTTTTATAGGATTAGATTAATTGTCTAACAATTATGTATTTATGCATCAACAATGACGGTTCATGCATAATAAGTGCTATTTCCTTCTCAATTACTGCACGCATTATTGTGACGATAGTGTAAATATTGTAACTATTTTAAAAGTTCAAAATCAAGTAAAACTGCGCATAAAATTTTAATAGCAGCTCAAAAATTCAAAAAAATATTTAAAAAATATAAATTTGTTCGTTTTTATAAGGAAATTTTTGATACAGACAATTTTGACGAATTTTGACTTTATGCAAAATTTTGACTTTATTTTGACTTATAAAATCTATCAAAACAGACTCCTGAACACCTGAAACGAACGTTAGTACACATTTGATCATGTAACAAGGTCCTGAAGAAATTTTGACTTTATTGACTTTAGCGGGCCCTAATAATAAGTAAACGTGTTTACTAAACTTAGAAGTATTGTCTGGCACTGAACAACAGGTAAAATAAATTTAGAGAAGACTCATATAATTAAAAGGCTGAAATTTTTTACAAGCATAGTAGTAACGTTTGGCAATCAACTTTATACAAAGCATAATGCCTTGCAGGTAGTTATAGCTCTTAATACGAGCAAGACGCATTTCCAATAGGTTTACACAACACGTCTACAAAAAAACAAGAACCAGGGTTTGATACCATACTATGACATTCGTCCTCACTGATTTTAATTTAAAGTAAATAAAATTGGTCTAGGCCTATAGTACACAATACCTTTCAATAATATACATTACACAGTAAATAAAATTAGTATAAGCCTACAGTACACAATGCATTTTAATAAAACACGGGGACACCATAACGGTTAGGTGCTTTGCGAGCTCTCGTAGAACGTCTCGGACTTGGTACAGGTAATATTGGTGTTTCAGAAGGTTGATGAGAAGGCAGGGACAAAGGTGTTGGTGATGTCTGGGAAAGTTGAGGGCAAGGCAGAAGTGGAAAGGAAGACAGATGTGGGTTAGCAGGTGGAGTAAGATTTATACTATCCAACGATTGGTCAAGAAGGTCAAGGCTGTTAGGAGGTAAAGGTTGTTTCTCAACAGAAATAGGAGTTGGTTTTGTAGAAGACAGGGTGTGAAAGATGGAATTTCTAGCTGGTTCTTCCGTTGATGGGTAAAGGGCCAGGTCTTTAGTTGAAACAGTCGATTATTGCCAGTATTGGCCATCTGAAAACCTGATTTGAGCAAAGGTGATTGCGTTCATGGAGATCAGCTTTGTAACACAATGGATCTCGTTTGTTTCGGACATGGTTTCGAAGAAGAACAGGGCCAGGGGTGATTAACCAATGAGGTGGTGATTGTCCGAGCATTGACTTGCGTTGAAAAGAAAAAAATCTATCATGTGGCGTAGAGTTTGTTGAGGTACACAACAAGGACCTTGTTGAATTAAGAGCATCTTGTAACACTATTTCCGAAGCTCCCTCAGGTAGTTGTCTGCTATGCAGCATCAGCTTCACAGTTCTCCAAATGGTTTGATTCCACCTCTCATGTTGTGAATTTCCGTTTGGATGATACGGAGTGGTCCGGCTTGTGACAATTCCTCTGTTGTGGAGGTAATTCTTGAAATCTTTAAATATGAAATACGGAGCACGGTCAGTATGAACGTAACCGGGAAGACCAAACATACAAAACAATGTAGTGAAGCATTTAGTAACTGTCTGCGCAGTCATTGTTTGGCAAGGAAACACGAAAGGGAAGCGACTAAACTCATAAATGACAATCAAGAGGTATTTGTTTTTTCCTTTTACAAGACCCTTAAAATCAAGACTGATCTTCTGCCACGTAATCTTCGATCCAGCGAGCGTTATACGCAAACATGCCGATGCATCGTTTCAGTTTTTTGTTTTTTTGTGCAAGGAATAGGAAGGTTGATGAGAGGTTGAAGTCGGTTAGGATCAGGTTTGATAGTGTTTTGAGAGACTCGGTAGCCTAGCAGGTTTAATTCGGTAACAGCATACACAGACTTATTCTCGTTAAATGTAAAACCCTCGCCTATTGCAACGTCTAATAATGCCGTTAACCTACGATCATGCTTATTTTTATCAACGCCAGTGACAGTGACATTATTAAGGTAAGCGTAAGTACGTTTCAAACTATACTTCTCTATCATGTATTAATAATACGCTAAAAAGCAGAAACTCCATTTTTCACACCAAAAAACCATACGACAATAATGGTACAATTTGCCACTTGCTTCGAAGGCCATAAACTCGAGGTCCTCTTTAGTGAGCGATACTTGATAATACGCAGATTTTAAATCAATAGAGCTACAATATTTCGCTTTCGCGATATCGTTAATCTGTTCGTCAATGCGAGGTACAGGGTAAGCGTCCAAGTGAGTAAAGCGATTTACTGTTTGCGTGCAATGCGAGGATCAATAACCATGCGCTTTTTATGGCGTTCGTCTTTTGTTATTTATACCTGTGCTCTCCACGATGATTGAGAAGGTTCGATAACGCCATCTTCTAGGAGTTTTGCGACTTCTCCTTGGATGAACTTCTTATCAGAGTCACAATAACTTCTGCGTTTTGTTGCCACCGGAACACAGTTGCTTGAAATACTGCGAAAAATTCTTGGTGGTTCTATATGCGCTAATAGGACATTGCAGAGATGTGGATGGTGGTTGTCAATTGAGATAGCGTTTTTAGACCCATTCATTTCAAAATTCACTTTGCTGTGCAATCTCATGAAGTCTAGTCTTAGTATCATATCTGGGCATAGATTTTTCATCACTCACAGTTTGAAATCTGGGTAGTGATTGTTGAAAACATCAAGATCAACATTAACATTGCCATTTACTTTTACTGAATGAGACTTCGATGCCATTGATGTAGTTAAAGGGTTTCCTCGTACAATCAAATCGAGTTTCTCGCAGAGACTGGCGTCAATGTAACTATCGGATGAACCTGTGTCCATAAACGCATCAACAGGTAGTTCATTGACACAAGCGGACACAGTAGAAGTTTGCAAACAAGAAGGTAGATTGGCAGTAACAGCCGACAGAACTGGATCACTCGTTGACGCTGAGCTTCTTTTAGTTTTTCTTGAGCGACAAACTCTCAAAAAATGTCCCTTTTTCTGACAATTAACGCATTTCGCTTCTTTAGCAGGGCATCTTTCTCAAGAATGGTATGGTCCGCCACGAAAGAAACAATTACTTTTATTGGCAACCTTTTTCCTAGCTGATGCTGTTGTGCTATTTTCATCGGTTTGTTCTTCCTTGGAGGTAGCTGCTAAGTTTTGTACATGACAGAGTTGATTGACATGCTCTTGTGCTTGGTTAAGTGATCGAGCGAGATCAAATGCTCACTGTAGTGTAATATCTTTCTTCTTGTTGATAATCTGTTGTTTCCTCAATGTATGCATGTACTTCCGAACTGATGTAATTGACTAAAAGTCCGTATTTGTCAGTTTCTGGAGCACCTTCTGCTCGCGCTGCCTCAACTGCTCGAAGAAATCTTTCAAATGTGCATAACCAATGCTTGTATACCTCATGCGATTCTGGCTCATTAGGATCAACGTCGAGTTTAGCAGACCGTAGCAGTTTATTCATATCTTTAGTTAATTAAATTGTCACAAACCAAATAGCTCAAAACTTTGGCTTTGATTAACTAAGTTTACAGCATTCTAAATTGCAACAAAAGATTAGAAACATTAAATAAGGGCTCACTAACATTTACACCACTATTGTCGTACTGCTGCATTTTTTGTATTTTTTGCTTTTTTTGAGTTTTCTATTTTTTTTTTTTTTGAGTTTTTTTTTTAGTTTTCTATTTTTTAGTTTTCTTTTTTTGAGTTTTCTATACTGCTGCATTTTTTGCTTTCGAAGAGTTTTCTATTTTGTAGGTCGTTGCTATTTGATTGGATTAAAGCAACTGCCAGGCCAGACGCAGGCTGAATTTACGTGGCTTGAAAGCAAGATAAAGGTATTAATCCATCACACTGGTTTTACTGAATATCGTGAACCACAAACAGATGGTGCCATCAAAAAGTGCACGTGTTTGCTACTGGAATTTGAAGTCTATCCACCCCTAGTCACTCTGAATAGAGTGCATTGCGATGCAAATCATTTTATTTTATGCAATCAATGGAAAGGTAAAGTCTTTTATGACAACTTGTTATAAACAGCTTGTTTTTACACCAAAAATTTTGTAAGGTAATTTAGCTTACTCAGCGTTGTACTGTAATATCATGCAACGTACTGAAACAAAATGATGGTGATAATTTTGATGTTGATCTGTCGTAAAATTTTGCCAATTTTACACTTGCAATCCTTTTTTTGAGATCACTAGAAAATTGGCGCGCAAGATTCTTAGACCCTTTATATTTTAGGTTTTTCAGAACGATCTTCATGAGCCTTCTCCCTTTTTATATTTACTGCTATAAGGTTAAAAAAGCAACAAAGGCAATAATACAGAAAGCGAGTATACCCAATTATCGTAAACACCCCCATTTTTTACAATGTTCATATAATTTATGCTTCTTTTTGGCTATTAAGTATTCTTTAACGCAGTTAATTCCCCATATTGGCTTTCCATTTGGAACATTTACATCTATAAATTGAAAACCTATCATAGAAGGGTGAAGCATTTCTAGTTTTGACCGATTCTTGAAATGTTGTCATAATGGGTTTGGCATTTCAAGCATGACGTCACTCCTGTATCCTTGCCTACCTCCATAAAATGTTTAATGACACCTACGGCCAAGAACATAAAGTAAAAAAAATCGTTATACTTGCGGAAACAAGTGGCGCAACCATCTACGCGGTTTAGCGGTTAGCGGCTGTGCAACACAGTTCCGAAGAAACATCGCAGGAATGGCGACATTGACTGGCTCAGAATCCCCTCTGGATCCAATTCGCGATGTGGTTCAGCACTTCGCCAACCGACCGGTTGGGTTCGTTTAACTGTGACCGAGGTCGAAATAACACGAATAATCTAGCTTTGCTATTTTGCTAGTAAGTTTTGTTCACGCCCGCGTTCGGTCGTTAATTGAATTTATTTGTCCGTAAACTAATGATGAACATCAAAATAAATCACAAATACAGGACAGGGAGACTGCGAAGTGACCACAGGGTCTTCCAGTCAAGCTGGCACTCTAGATTGTACAGTCATTATGTTTGTAAAATACTGCTTCACCTTTGTGCTTAGCTAGAGTTTTGAACTTACTGTTTGTAATCTTGCAACTTGCTTCTTATTCACGCCATGTAGTCATGAGAACCTTGCGTTTTTGCACTTGCTATTTGCTTGTTTGCCACGGAGCTACTGTAGGTTCTACTGATCAAGTACAGAAAATGTACTTGACTTAATGCTTTGGTCATTTTGAGCTTTGTAAATCAAGTAAGCATTAAGTTTGAAGAGCAGCGTTTTAAGTTTGATAAATAATGCAATACCCACACATTGAAGGAAGATTTTTCATTTTATTGCAAAACTAATGATGAAGGCATTATTAGTAAATATGAAGATTTTTTGTGGGCGCTTCAAAGGTATGTTGAATACTAATTATGTGTTTTATAAATGCTTGAAATTTAATTAGTATGACAAAAGCTCTCCAGCCATTAATATTTGGCCGAGCTACGTCATGGTTTATTGCTCAACAAAATTTGCCACTGTTTGTAAGCATATAGACATGCGTACATTTACTGCACGTATAACGCACCAGTTCTAAACCCATAAGTTAAACACTGAGCTTAGCAGTGTTAGTATTTGTGTGCAGTCGTTGGACCAAGGCGCTGAATGTACCACTGCTTTACTTACCCCTTCGTTTTATGATGTAGTGTGTCTACAATTTTGCACGCTGCTGTGCCTGCATTGGAACTGAATTGGCTTGGGCTCAAATAATTTGGTAAATATTTGAGTAGTACTTCGTATGTATGTTAACACTCATGTGTAATTAGTGTAAACGCTAGGGCAGTGGTTCTCAAACTGAAATCTCTCGAAATAATTTCAGTTTAAAGCTTGACAAACTATGAATCTGAATTTGCTTCTGGTTACTGTACACACTGCTAGTCTATCAACCTCATCGTAAATCTGTCGCGCCGCAGATCTTAGATTTATTTGTTTTTTCCTTCAATTGTTAACTGAAAATAGGCTAGAAGATGCACAGCAGATATACAGGTATAATACAAGTACCGTATTGTACTGCTGCACTCTTACTCTGTACCCATTATCGGTACCCTCATACCAGTAATTAACACTCAACAGTACCCTGCAACCTTACCGATGAATTTGTCTTAGATGCAATATCTGCAAATTTCAAGTGCTGACCCATTCTCCATCGCAATGATTATTGGTACACAGAGTGACACGATACGGTATGTACTGGTAGCCTAACAGCTACGGTACTGGGGAATTTAAGTGTTTAAAAACTGGTAGATTAAATAGCTTTTTTGTCATGAATTAAACGGAGTTGTTGCCTAAACCAGCAAACCTCCAGCAAATTATTGACAGTCTATGGAAATAAAATCAACTTTCTCTGTAACTCGACTTGAACTTGCTGGGTCAGTGGGTTTGATAACTTGTAAAGTTGCAGTCTAAAACCTAGTCTTAATCAGATTTCAAATGCACTAGATCTGAATGATTTAAGGAAAATACTACCAATAAGCCACAAAAGTAATTGCATCCCTTCAAAACTACATTGGAGGGTTTTATTTTACTAAGATTCGCGACGCAGCATTACTTAGACAAGCACTACAAGCCAGTTTTCGTACACAACTCATATGATCGAAAACTGCATATTTTCGTTACTACCTGATCACTAGGGGAAAAATCGATTGACCAATCAGAGACGAGTTTGGTTTAACAGCGTATAATTAGCAAACACTATCACGTGACTGTTCCGTCACGCTTGACTGGGGCGACTCAGAATAGACTCTTCGCGCACGCGTGAGAATTTTACAAAAGCGTGGGATTTCGGAGACGGAAGTGAGTTAGTTTTCATAAAAATAGTGCAAGCAATGCAGAATCTGGTTGGATTGTTTAAAAAACTAGATGTTAAGTGAGGTTGTAACATTCGTATACTTGTTTATGGAGGAGGTTTCTAAGCTGCAAGACATTTAGATACATCATAGTCCGTGTAATATACCAATGACATATATAGAATGATATAACTGAAGCACGCCATGAATTATCAATACCTCTGGACTTGGCAGGGCCAAATTTTGATACGTAAAAATCCTACCACCCAAGTGCTCAAAGTCTCATCTCTACAAGATTTCAAAAAACTTAAAAACTCAGCTGGAAGAAATAGCAAAATGCCACAATAATTATGAGTCTATGTGATCAAGTGATATTACCATTCAAAATTGATGTCTTTTGATGATCAACTTACCGTCGCAGTAAGCTGCTCCCATGCTCACTGTGATCGAAATGTTTTAAATTTATCTCAAGCCTGCAATAATTTCTGCTCCGAGTGTTGTGCAACGTTAATGCCGTTTTTTGGTGTAACTGATATAGAACTTTACTGTATAATGATGATGAATATTTGTCTATCTCTCGGCTAACCAAATTATCTTCAAATAACAATAAAAACAATTTGTTTACACTACTCTTCAATACAAGAAGCTTACCAAAAAATCACGACAAAATCTTTTAAGTGAATTAAATGTTTTACCAGAAATTATAAGCATATCTGAAACTAAACTGAATTCTCGAAGTACATCTAATGTCAACATTGCTCAGTACGATTTTCTTCACAATGATTCGCCCTCAAAAGCCGGTGGTGTAGGCTTGTAAGTAAAGAACAATGTAAAATATAGTTTAAGAAACGATCTACACCTCCATCTGTCAAACTGTGAAGACATATGGATAGAAGTTTAATCTAAATCCAAAAGCATTATTTTATCAACCATTTACAGGCATCCTACTTTAAATATTACAGAATTTCATAAAAAACTACGTGATATTACAGAATATTAGAAAATAGTAAAGCGAATTACATTATCAACGGAGATATAAATATTAACTTATTGAACCCGAATAATTCTAAAGTAAAATAATACATTGATATGCTAAATTCTATTGGAAGTTGTTCACTTTCATTCTCATTTACCAGATTTTTCTCGAATTGCACACCATCATTGCTAGATCACATTTACTCTAATATGTCTAACCATCCAAAAACTAGTGGAATATGTCTATACGACAGTTTAGATCATCTACCAACTTTTTTGAAAATAGAAACTTTAAAACATCGCGCTCTAAGAAAACCATCATACAAAAGATTGATGAAAATTTTTGATATTAAAAATTTTCTAGTTTACCTTCATAAACACGTAGAAAATATTAACGTATCCCATCCAAATACTAGCGTAAACAGTAACGCTACGAGTTTATCATCTGTTTTTGAACTTGCTCTAAACAAACATGCACCACTACGTCCAATGTCAAGAAGGGAAAAGCGTCCCAAAAGCCTTGGATCAGCGAAGGCATTTTACAGTCAATTAAAGCCAAAAATAAGCCTTTTAAAACACATTACGGCTGCAACGACCTAGATAAAAAACTTTTTTTATACACAATTCTTAAATAAACTCAATCACATCAAATCTCTCGCAAAACGAATAAAAGAAAACCAAGGTAATTCCTATCGAACCTGGTCTATAATCGGCGAATTGATTGATTACAAAAGCAAAAAAAGGAAATCCAAAATGCCCACAACTATGGATATAACACATACAATACTAGTTCTGAAGCTTTTTTGAATAAATTATGCGAATATTTTGCAAATGTTGGAGCAACAAAAGACGCGAAATCATTAAATGATTTGGCCTTAACAATCCACTCAAAACGATGTTGTCAGAGTTTTGTTCTACATGAAATAACAGAAGAAGTTAATACGTGCATCAACAATATTACGTCTCAATCTGCGCCCGGACTAGATGGTATCTCCCCTAAATTTATCAAGTTATCTAAAGTTGTTTTGACCCCTTTCTTAACAAAACTTTTCTACAAGTGCATCTCTCAAAAATCATTTCCTGATAGTTTTAAAACAGCTGCAATCATTCCTATTCCCAAAATTTCGTCTCCAAATTCAGTGAATGATTTTCGACCTATTTCCCTGCTTCCAATATTTTCAAAAATATTTGAAAAAATCAATGCAGAAAAAATGATGAAATGTATAAACAAGAACAATTTTCTCTCTGATTCGCAATTCGGTTTTAGAACTAGCAGTTCGACAGAAATGGCAGTTACATCAATATATGATAAATTATTTCACAATGTAGATGACAAAAAAATAACTTGCTCAATTTTTCTGGATTTAAGGAAAGCTTTCGATTCAGTGCGCCATGACTTCATTCTCAAAAAATTAAACCATTATGGGTTTCGAGGTACCATTCTCAGTTTTTTCCAAGATTATCTTAAAAACCGCAAAATCTGCACCAAAATCAATGAAAAAACATCGAGTTTTCATTCTGTTAAATATGGTGTGCCGCAGGATTCCGTTCTCGGACCAATACTATTTTTATTGTACGTAAATGATTTACCCAATGTTTCCAAATTTGAAACTACGCTATTCGCCGACGATACCAATTCACACATGAGCCATCACAACATTCAATTTCTTCAACAAGAGGTTTCTCAGGAAATAAATAAAGTCGATAAATGGTTGAAGCAAAACAAATTAATTTTAAATTACAAAAAAAGCAACTTCATGATGATCGGCAATGCGATGCAAAATTCAACAAATTTTGAAGTGATCGTTAACTATGATAACATTTTTCTAACTAATAGCGTCAATTATCTTGGAATTATTTTAGACAACAAGCTCACATGGCAACCACATATAGAGCAAATCAGCGTAAAACTCTCTAGAGATTGTGGCACGATTTTTAAACTCAGGCATTACGTTCCTCTTTCTACTCTAAAACTAATTTATTGCAGTATGTTTCACTCGGTCTTGCACTATTCATTAATAAATTGGGAAAGAGCATCAAAACACCTGCTTCATAAAATTAAAACTCTTCAAAACCGTTTTTTTACGAGCTAGTTTATTCCGCCCAAGTCGCTTTTCTGCAAATACTGTATAGTTTGAGTTTGGAGTTTTAAAATTAGATGACATGATTGATATGGAGTATGCCAAATTTTTATTTAGATTCAGTAACAATATGCTGCCAAATTATTTTAACAGTTACTTTACTAGTTTGGATTTTATTCATCATCATTATACACGTCAAAAAAGTAAAAAAGATTTTTTTCACACTTATCCTCGTACTGAATGGAAGAAAAAAATGACAGAACATAAAGCTGTAGAAATATGGAGTAAATTACCTATAGAACAAAAACAAGCTTCATTTTTTAAGTTTAAAAAGACTTTTAAAATGGATGCCTTGAAAAACTACGCTTCTTGAATAAACTACCTATTGTAATTTTAGCCACCCTATGTTTTGGGTGAATCAAATTCACTTCAACCCATGTGTTTAAGAGTATTAACACTCTATTGCCACGTAATTTCAATAAATCGTGTTTTTTTTTTTTTTTTTTTTTGCTGTGCCCTAATGTAATGTTGGCTGCAACATACTAAAGTTTCGATACCTCCTCCTCCCTTTTTGCCCTAGTATTTTATCTTTTTTCGCCAAGGTCTTACGTGCTTATGACCAAACTTTTTCAAAATTAGTTCAATGTTTATCAAAAGGCTATTGCAATATGCTGGTCTATCGCTGGTTATATTGATTTCACAGCAATAATTTTGTTTGAGAGTAACCGTGTCAACAGTTAAACTTTGCTTTAATAGTATTTTTTGATCTTAAATTTTCTACCGAACACGTCTTGTATCTGCCGCTAATCACGCACAATCTAATGTTCAAAGTGTAGCTGACTTTGGTGACTTCTGTGCCTTTCGCTATCACTTACCTGAACGTTGTCTTTTTGCTGCGTTTTTGGTGAATAAATTGACTTGACTTGAGTTTTTGTGTTTCATCGGTCATGCTTCAGTGCATGCACTCACTTTTTGCCCAAATGCTAGCGCGAAGTGCAAAAGCAATAAGGAAAGTGCCAGTAAAAAGGTTGTGACTGCGAATTGAAAGTTGGTTGAGCAGCAATTAAGTCAGTGGAAGAAACGAATTATAAATTACCGGTACGTTATAAATGTAATTATTTATACATGAGATAAGCAGATTTTTTTAGAGTTTTGCTTGTGGATCTGTAGCCTATTACCGGTAACTGAAGCTAAAATAAAAAACGCTATTGAAGAAGTAGTGAAGTTGAAATAGTTAAAATTCGTAGTGAGTCAGTCAGTTAATTTATTTAGCGAAAAAAACAGTATACTAGCAATAGCAAAAAAGACACACAAGTCAATAACATGCAGAAAAAAACAAAAAAATTTTTTAGTTCTAGATAGTATCATTTTATTACTAGAATTAATCGCAAGGAGACTGCGAAAGGACCGACTAAGGTCTTCGAGTCAAGCAGCCACCCTTTGGACCAAAGACAGATTAGAGAAATACACAAAAAAAAAAAAAAAAAAAAAAAAAACACAAAAGCAAACTTAGCTAAAAAAAACAATATTAAAGATTTGCATAATAGAGTAGGGTATTATCAAATAAGAAAAAAAGTTATTGTGAAGTTAAAATAAGAAAAAAAGTTATTGAAGAAGTGAGTCAAATGAAGTATCTAAGGGGTGTTGTTTCATAAAAAACTCTTGGAAAAACTATATTCAGTAGGCTATATTTGCTCAAAACTATCCATTGTTTCATGGGCACTACTGAAGTTACCGAACTATGTACCGAAGACGTCAGCACACTCAAGATAATTTACTGCAGTCTAATTTGCTCCAATCTTCAATACTGCATTTCATCTTGGGGTTCAGCCGCTGCAAGTAATCTTGATCTTCTGGAAAAAAAGCAAAAACGCATTGTAAGAATTAGACTATAACCCATAGCCCATTCAAAGCTCATACCAGTCCACTTTTCCAAATACTACATTTTTTGAAAATTATAATCATATTTAAGATAGAAATAGCTAAAAAGATGTATTGCATCAAAAATAATCGGGAAATACACTCAACTAAGTTCACTAAAGACTGTGCTAGCCTAGCCTAGTCCACCATTATACAGTAGCCTATAGCACCCGCCGTGCCATGAAACATAATTATTTCATTACCAGAAAATAAACTGAAAACTAAAAATTTCTGGCGCATATGGGACCAAAAGTTTGGTAAGATCTACCTAACGAGTTTTAATTCTTTTACTTGAAATTAAAAAAAAAAAACTAAAATCGCATCTAATTGTCTCTTATTAAGCTCAATCTACAATTTTTAATTGCCATGTGAAGCAATCAGATTGCATTGATAAAAGAACTGACGTGAACTCATTAGCTGTTATCGCATTAGCTGTTATCGCATGGTCTAATATGTACACATACTGATTTGTTTTGTTTATTGCTAGAAATGCTTTCGTTTTGATAAAAAAGTTAAATGAGGTGATAGTCGGCTCGATGACCGTTTGTTCTTTCCCTATCACCTCACCATGTAACCAAATTCAATTCTATGACATTGTTGTTTGCTTGATATGGTGCATGGTGAATAGACTGTACTGAACTGAACCTAACTATCTTATTTTGTTAAAAACTGTTAGCATCGTCTGTCACATATGGTAGGATTTGCAATCTGCAAGCGGTCCAACCAGGCCATGTCGCTGACGAGTTCGAACTGCTGTAACTAGACTGCCATACCCTCTGTTTTTCTATACCGGTACCATACATACTACTGCTCTTTAAATCTTGAAAACATTCTATCGTGACTGCCAAAGAAATTTAGTTCCATCCCAGCTAAACAGTTGGCTTACCAGCTTATCGTTATTCACATAAACGTTGCTCAACAACAAAATAAGCAGCCAGTCTAATGCAGTTTCATGATCCACTTGTAGTTTAAACTCACCTATAGTCCATCCTGTATCAGTGTGTTTGTTGACAGACTGAGCTGCTGAACCAAGCTTAGTTACTGGTAAGCACAGGTAGGTTAAAGGCAAACTACCTTTAATTTTTCATGCTTACACGCGAAACCTTCCTTAACACGAATAGCAGTAAGAAATAAAGCTAATCAAAGCAGAACCCAGATCATCTTAACGTTGCTTCCACCTGCCTTTGGCTTGGACCGCTTTGACTACATGCACCCATCTACTTCCGTCTCCGAATTCCCACGCTGAGAAGGCAAAATCTTAAATCTAGTGGTATGTGCGCGAAGGGTCTATTGAAGCAGATATCTGTCAATGCAAAGTGCCTGCTGTAAGCAGGGATGGCAGTACGGTACGGTACGGTACGCAAGTACGGTACGGTACGCTCCATTTTTCGGCAAAAAGTACGGTACGCTAGTACGGTACGTAATTATTGCTAAGGTACGGGTACGGTACGTTGGTACGTGTTATAAATATGCGTACTAAACGTACCTTACGTACCGTACCATGTGGTACGGTACGTAATTTGGTATTGAAAAATTTTGTGAACAAGAAGAACAAAGATTTTATTGACGTACAACATTTCCAAAAACAAACATAAGTAAACGGTAACATTACACTCTGTAGCTTCGGAAATATGCACATAGGAGAAGGCGAAGGGAGCAAAGCTCATTTAGGTCGCTGCCACCTGAAGTACAGAAGATCAAAAACCGTTGGGACAAAAACACTGAATGATGAATTATATTCACAGCGATACAGAATTGATAAGGTGTAGTACACCATCAGTCCTGGCCAGTGTTGCCAACTTGGCGGAAAATCCGCTAGATTTGGCGGATTTTGCTTCTGTTTAGCGGAAAATTTTTACATTTGGCGTACAGCGGATTTTTTAGCGGATTTCTGCGAAAATGTTGGTAGGCTTTTTTAAACCTGTGAGAATTGTAACGGCGTTTACCGACTTCAGAGTTGATGCACTCTTGAGAATTGTTGTGTTTATGGTTACAGTGGTTTCTACAAGTATGTTGGTTCAATCATGATTCAATATTGCCTATTAGTTTATGCTTTTCACGTTTAAAAGTTCTTGCAATTTTTTTTTTCTATCTGTACAGCAAGAGTAAAAAAATTCTTGCTGGTATGCTCTTCGTCGTGAGTGTTGTAAAATATTTGGTGACCAACAGAATAAATTCAGCACTTTTAGTGAATTTAAATGTTAGCGGATTTTAGCGGATTTTGAAGTCTCATTTAGCGGATTTTTGTCATAATAAGTTGGCAACACTGGTCCTGGCGGTAATCTTGAAACTACGGACTTGTAAAAAAAAAAAAATAAAAGTAACCGACGAGGTTATTGAAACACAAAGCAGGAATTAAAACACGTAAGCATGCAATTATACAATTTTTAAATGTTACAATTAGATTGTCCCTGAAAATTAATTGGTAATTATAAAAAAAAGGTTGTGACAAAAAAAGGTTAATGCTCTTGCAAAACTTTTATGTTATATACAAATAGTTATGGCCAGCAGTCAGTGGACAGAGAACTCCTCTGGGGCCTAGCACAAACAGAGTATTTTTCATTTAGAATATTAATATGCGGCATTACAAATTCACAATAACAGGTCGCGATTATACATGGTATGCATCCACCGTGAATTTCCATTGAGAGAGGATTCATGAGCACAACAAAAGATGCTACCGGTAAGTCATTGGAGAAGTCTCTTTTGGTCTTTTGGCGTCCCTTTAATAGTCTTGGCTTCCTTGAAACAGGGCTCGGTAGTGTGCTGAGTGTAGACTACCAATACGCTTATAAGAGAAATTTTACGCAATGCGCATTTCAGTGGACAAGTTTGGACTTGTTCATAACGTTCTACTGTCACCGAGCAGCATTATTTTCTGTCGTAACCTACAGTATTTGGAAAGCAATTAAAAAAAAGAAAAATTCGGCCAATGTTTACTCAGCTTTTACAAAACGTAGGAGCTAGCTGCGGTTCCAATCGCCCACACGAATTGTATCGATCAGTGTGACTGGGATCAGGGGCGGGTCCAAAAATTTTTTTAGAGGGGGGTGTGATTTTATATTAAGTTGAATGTTAACTAAATACTAAGACGTTTAGATTCGAAAACGGCCGTACATAAGCCCTCTGAAAATGTTTTGTATCAGGGGCGTATTCAAAATCTATTTCAGGGAAGGGCACCAAATTTCGTCACTTTTTCAAGCGTAGTTTTTTTTCCCGCAGAGTTAATTTTAAGCAACTTAAGTAACAAAAACGACTCTAGGGGGGACCGGGGACATGCTCCCCCGGAAAATTTTCAAAAATTTGCATACTGCAATGGCCATTTTAGCGCTTTTTGTACAATTTTCAGACAAAGGTTGTTCATATTTTTGGTCCCTACTTTTGAGTGCTTCACCAAATACAATGCATTTTGTATTCTACGCACAGTTTTGATTATGCGTGCTTAAGGCGACTAAGATTAAGGCTTATTGTAATGAAGAGGTTCGAAATTATGGAAAAATTTTATTTATCCAAAGCATTGTTGGCAGGTGGGGGAATGCACCCCCCCCCCTAGATCCGTTCCTGACTGGGACATTGCTTTTCCAGACTGATGATAACCGCGCTAGTCAAGGTAGGATGCGATATGTTCTATTCTATTCATACGGTAGAACATCGCTGGCGACTTGGTAGTTTCGAGGACACCACGTTCGTATTGTAGCTGGAAAACTTGTATAGGGTTCAATTTCCGATCAGGTCGCATATTGCAAACTTTAACCTATTTATAGGCATTGCAATAGCACTTAGCTAATTTGGCGTGCATCCAAGAATGGCGGTAGGTAGCTACGGTACGTAATTTTTAGGTACGGTACGGTACGTAATTTTAGGTACGGTACGTTTTAAGCGTACCATTCATTGGTACGGTACGTGGTACGGTACGCTTGTTAAATGTATTCGAAGTACGTTACGTTAGTACGGTACGGTTAAAATTTTGAAGTACGGGTACGTAAATTTTGAACGTAACGTACCGTACTGCCAACCTTGGCTGTAAGCAATAGATATTTTTAAGGGAAAGTGTGGAGAAAAGAGTGGGAAAATGTGTTGAGGTGAGGACAAGTGTCAGGAGAGGTGTGGGGGAGGTGTAGGGGGTGTGGGGAAGAGTGGTGGGAGGTGTGGAAAAGTGTGGTTGGGTGTAGGGTGTGGGGATAGGTGATGAGATGTGTAAGTGTGATGAGATGTGGGAGAGTGCGTAGGATGAGTGTGGGGAAGTATGTTGGGGCGTGCGGGGAGGTGAGGAGAGATGGGGGGTGTAAAGAGGAGTGGGAAAGTTGGGGTCGGGGGGGTTGGGGTGGGGGAAGTTGAGGTCAGGGGAAGGGTTAGGGTCGGGGGGGAGGTGGGGTCGGGAGGTTTGTGGTGGGGATAGTTGAAGTTGGGAGGATTGGGGTTGGGTGAGTTGGGGTCGAGGGAGTTGGGGTCGGGAGAGTATTTTGGGGAAGTTGTGTTCGGGGGGGGGGGGGGGTTGGGGGAGTTGGGTTCGGGGGGATTAAGGTCAAGGGGTCGGAAGAGTTGGGTTCGGAATGAGGTTGTAGGGGTTGGGAGGGTCATCAACCCCCCTGGCCTTAACTACCCCGACAAACCCTCCTGACTCCAACTCCCTCGACCCCAACCCTCCCACTCCCGATCCCAACCCACGTAACCACAACCCTTCAAACCCCAACCATCAACCATCTCAACCCCAAACCTCCCAGCCCCAACTATCCCGAACCTAACTCCTCCAACCCCAACCCTCCGACCCCACCCCCCCGACCCCAACTTCCCCAACCATAACTCTCCTGACCCCAACTTTCATGATTCCAATTACCCCGACCCCAACTCCCCCCACTCCAACTCTCCCAACCCCCCCAACCATAATTCTCCCACATCCCAACACACTTTTCTACACCCTCACCCCAACACACTTTCCTGCACCCCCCACACTCACCCCATACACTTTCTCACACATTTCTTCACACTTTTTCACACACCCCCATCTCTCCTTATCTTCCTCCACACCCCCATACCTCTCCCCTAACCTCCCCCATACCCCAATATACTTTCCCACACTCACCCCATACGCTTTCTCACACCTGCTCCCCACACTTCTTCACAACCCCAACTCCACTTACATTCTCTACTCCCACTATTCCTTCCCCCTCACCTCTCCCCACACTCCAACACACTTCCCCACACTCACTCCATACACTCTCCCACACCTCCCTCCCGCTTCTTTACACCCCAACATCTCCCCTTACCTTCTCCCATACTTCTCTTCTCACCTCCCCAACACATTTCTCCACACCCTCCACACTCACCTTATACACCAGCGTTTTTCAAACTTGAAGGCGCGGACTATTCTTAGGGGAGGCGCAAATGTTAACCAAAATCATTTAAAAATACTCGTATAATAAGCCTATAGCATAAACCTTTTAATTGCATAGAAACAACAGCCATTTGTTTGATTAACATTTGCTGAAGTGTTGGCTATACAAAAGCTTATCGAATAAAGACATGTGCAAGTTTTTCAAATTGGACATCGTAGAATTTTATCCATCTATATCAGAAAATCTGCTTAATCTCTCATTGAAATTTGCTCAGACTTTTAATGTAATTTCTAGCAATCAGCTGGAAATTATTAGGCATTGCAGAAAATCTGTCTTATTTAACGATAGTAGTACATGGGTTAAGAAAACTAACGAAGCATTTGATGTGGCAATGGGATCTTATGATGGTGCGGAAGTTTGTGAGTTGGTGGGTTTGTTTATACTGGATAATCTGTCGAAAATAATTGATAAGAACTTGGTTGGATTGTACAGGGATGACGGGCTTGCTATATTGCGTAATATGTCCGGCCCTGACATGGAGAAGTTCAGGAAAACTATCGCCGCCGTATTCAAACAGTTTGGGTTAAAAATAACCACAGAATCAAATTTGCATCAGGTTGACTTTTTGGATGTTACATTCAACCTATATACCGGTACATTCTGGCCGTTTAAAAAACCAAATAACACTTTGCTGTATGTTAATGCTAAGTCAAATCATCCAAAGAGCATTATTAAGAACTTGCCAAAGATGAATGGGTCACGAATCTCTAAAATATCTTCTAGTAAAGAGGAGTTTACCAAAGCTATTCCGGAATATCAGGAGGCGCTTGCAAAAAGCGGTTATAATGAGGCTTTAGACTACACACCGAAACTGTCTAGCAATAAGCGGAACAGATCACGCAATATCTCTTGGTTCAACCCCCCATTCAGCTCACATGTCAAAACAAATATCGGAAAAGAATTTCTGAGACTTGTTCAGAAACATTTTAATGGGAAACACAAGCTTAAGAAGGTCTGCAACAAAAACAACATCAAAATAAGCTACAGCTGCATGCCGAATATTGGATCCTTTCTTAATACACATAATAAGCAAATTTTGCAGACTTCTACTGATCGAGAATGTGAAATAAAAGCGTGCAATTGCCGAGATAAGTCGCTCTGTCCTATGGTAGGTATGTGCAATGTCCGCTCCATTGTATATAAAGCTGAGATATCTGAACAGCAAACCCCTTCTGCGGCTATCCGCAGTACGGCAAATAGCACCGCTTCGCATCCAAATGCGAGTATTGTCCAGCCTGTCAACTCGCCGAATATTGACGTATCATCATCATCGTCCGCCAGTAACCGTCTTATTTCACTAAGTAACCAACTACAACGTTCACATTCATCAGCATCCTATAGAAAAATCTACTATGGCAGCTGCGAACCTGAGTTTAAATCTAGATTCAACTATCACACGCACACATTCCGACATCCAAATAAGGCTAATGCTACCGAACTGTCCAAATTTTACTGGTCGTCAATTAATAATAATGGCAATCCCATCGTTAAATGGTCTATAAAAAAGAAATCAGCACCTTATAAATGTGGGATGAGAAGATGCAACCTATGCCTCGATGAGAAGTTCATTATTCTAACTGCCGGAAAGGACAATAATGTACTGAACAAACGATCCGAGATTATGGCAAAATGTAGGCATAAAAATAAATTCAAGTTAAAGAACCTAAAATCCGACTTATTTGTGTAGGCATACATAGAAATTTTATTTTGTATTTTAGCGCTGTTTAGTTTGCTTCACGCTGATCCTATCCAACCCTTTTGGAATCTCTTTTCTGTGACTTATCGTAGTAATTTTGTTTTTTAAATATAATTTCGATCTCTATGTTTTATAGCTCGCATACTGCTAAAACTCGACGTCATAATCTTTTATAACTCGTAATATTACTTTGTTTTGGGCATCAGCTGATTTCATATCTTGCATAATTAAAAACGCAAGGAGTTGGGCAGGATGGTTTAAGTTACCGGTTCTAAAGGAAGATAGGGGGTGACGGAGCGTAGTGTTGCGGGCAATGGAGTTCTATGTTTTCTTTTGTGGAGCTCGATTGTCCGATGGCGCACTCAGACACTGCCTATCTTTATGTGTTAATTGTGGAGAATTTAGTAGGCAGCGTGAAGCTAGTTCCATAAAGTTTTGAAATTTTTGCAATTTGGATTTTGGTGAGTACCTGTAGTTTAACATTGTATGTTGTTTTAGACCTCCTGATGATCGCGTATTAGCGTGAAACGGACCGTTGGGGTCAATAAATTGATGAACCAAAACTAGTTTGTTTATTAATAGGCTCTAATCACCTGATCATCGAGCACTGTTTTTGCTTATGCAAGTTATTTCTAACTTATTGTGATTAAATTCATAAATACATAAATAATAATAAATAAAGTTAAGCAATTGATTTGTAGAAATACCAGCTCTGTTAAAGGGATAATCATGAAAACTCTTGCGCAGAAAGAAGGTACTCTTTTAAACTACTTTTGAAAGATTTCACTTTCTCAGATTTTTCTTTGATGATTTTAAGTAGGTTATTCCAAATTTTAGGACCAGCAATTTTTATGGACCGTTCTGATTTAATTAAATAACTCCTATTTAAAAAGAAATTTTCATTAGCCACACTACGAGTAGAATACGAATAAAATGAAGATGTTAAAGAAAATAAACTATTAAAATAATCAGGTAGCTGTTTGTTTTGTAATTTAGCCATGAGTTTATTAACCTCAAGTTCGGAGATAGCACTGATATTAAGAAGGTTCATTTTTTCAAACAGAGGCTTCACTTAAGTTTTATAAATTCTAGATTTGTTGATAATACGAATTATCGAATTCTGTTTAATTTGTAACCGTTTTCTTAACGTGACAGAGCAGTTACCCAAACTAATGACAGCATATTGTAGATGAGAATAGACGATGCTGTAATACACAGAGATCAGAATGTTGATCGGAAGGAGGTTTCTTAATTTGTAAAAAATTGCGGAAGCTGAAGATAGCTTAGTAATAACGTGACCGACATGCCTATTTCAGTTTAACTTATCGTCCAAGTACACACCTAAATATTTTACACTATCACATTGCTTGACACTGGAACCTGCAAACGATATGTTAAATTTTGGTGGTCTAGAGCAGTTAGAGAATAATAAAAAATTAGTTTTATCCAAGTTCACTGTTAACTTATTGATACGAAGCCATTCGTCAATTTTAAGTAATTTATGGTTGACGTTATTTTGTAAAGATAACACATCTTTACGTCACGTCGACTAAATTAAACCGGTTTGGACTGGTTGGAACAATGCTCTTGCAACATAATACTTAAACGTGTCCAGACAAAGAAAGATGTAGCAGACAGCAAGAACATGGACGTTTGGCCGATATGAACTGAACTGCTTAGACTGAAAGTTATGATAAATTGATCGAGGTTTTTCCTTAATGTTTCGTTAGCCTAGTTGTGTATGAGGGAAAGGCGAGATTAGCTCTGAGACCGACTCGTTTAACGTGCGTGTATTAAATTAGCCTAGTTAGTGCAGTGTTATTTATGGGAGACGTGTTGGACATAAAAAACCGTTGCTTTATGGATAGCTTAGCAGTTGCCAAGTTTAGCCTAGTGCGCCGATACTTTTGATTTTAACTTTGGGGGATTATGTCGTGAGAATTACTTTTTTGGGGTTATAAATTATTTTTTAACGACGTCAGGATAATCGGGGTTCAGTTTTTTGTTTGCAACTGTTTTTGTACTAACTGCAATTCTATTTGAATAAGATGTCTTGCCTATTCGATTTGAATATGGATTAATCTGATTAAAATCGTGTTCTTAATGATATCTTGACTGTTTGATTTGACTAAGTTGGAAGGTTATAAATCCATCCGCGTGCTATTGGTTGGATGGTGGACACGCTGAGCCCAAGAGAACGATTGTGTACGCTTGCCGCTGGGCTCTCTTCCCAAGGAACAGTCACAGTTGACGTCATAGTGGAAGCGGCCGCTACACTCCTATAAGAAAAATAAAGCAGTGTAACAAAGAAAAGAATATTTTAATACATAGATTTGTCTATGCTTGTGCATGTGGCGATGTGGCATTTACCACATTGAATACTTCTGGTGTTTTGTATAAATATGAGCAGGTTACAAACAAACTTGCATCTCGTCAGCCTTGCTACGCACAACCAATCCAGGCTAAACTCATTCCAGACTGTAAAGACTCTTTCTTTGCATTGCTTTACCTGGACATCTCGACTTCATCTCTTTTCTAGGTTGTGCCCTATGTTTAGCAGGCGACTGGCCCCAAAAAACGATACCCAATGAAAGAGCCTTTAACTACTAACCCCAAACTAAGCTACCGGTAGCCTAACTAGCCCACATCACTAGAAGTCCCCATGGCAACCCACTCATTTGCAGGTGCAGACGCGTTTCGATCTTATTATGGTCTCATCAGTGCAGCATAGCAACCTCCCACCTTCCTGAAAAAAAAAATCCAACCTTCAAAACAACTACACACCCCAAATCTAAGCCTCTACTCGTTCTGCTCAAGGTAGAACATTTGAAATAAAACCTTCAAGGAGTTAGTACATGCTGGATTATGATGTCACAGATTCCCTGTAAACAATCGAAAAGAATAGAAATGACCGAGATATTGATGTTTAAACCACCGATAAGCGCTGACGTTCACTGTGTTTTCTGGGCTGCATGCGCAGACACAATGCCTGCCTTGTCCCCCGCTTTTTCACGGGCGAACGGGTTGGGCAGTTAGGTTTTTGGCAGGTTTTGGTAACTGGTATAGTTACAAACCGTAAGCAAAAAATTTCCTCTCAGATTATCGGGAAAATAATGTTTAAACCAACCGGTCATTTCTATTCTTGTCGATTGTTTATAGGGAATCTGTGACATCATAATCCAGCATGTACAGTACTAACTTATTTCAAATATTCTACCTTGAGTAGAACAAGTAGAGGCTTAGATTTGGGGTGCGTAGTTGTTTTGAAGGTTGGATTTTTTTTTTCAGGAAGGTGGGAGGTTGCTATGCTGCACTGACGAGACCATAATAAGATCGAAACGCGTCTGCACCTGCAAATGAGTGGGTTGCCATGGGGACTTCTAGTGATGTGGGCTAGTTAGGCTACCGGTAGCTTAGTTTGGGGTTAGTAGTTATAGGCTCTTTCATTGGGTATCGTTGTTTGGGGCCAGTCGCCTGCTAAACATAGGGCACAACCTAGAAAAGAGATGAAGTCGAGATGTCCAGGTAAAGCAATGCAAAAAAAGAGTCTTTACAGTCTGGAATGAGTTTAGCCTGGATTGGTTGTGCGTAGCAAGGCTGACGAGACTTTGGTTATAGTCGAAACATTAATTTGTCCCTTGCAAATTTATCATCAAACTTGCATCTGTTTTGCGCACTGATCAAGATATACTATAGATTGTTTGGTCACACTCCTGCTCGCGTATTCAATCCTCGGCATCCATGCAGTTCAATCTTTACTTGCTTTGAAATACAAGAATAACACGTCATACCAAAAGTTAATAGTTTTTATGCAAAAGCGTCATTGGTAATAATCAGAGAAGGTTCGATTATAACGATTCCACCGATTACGATTACAATTACGCACCCGTGTAATTGATTTTCGATTACGATTATTTCACCTTGTAATCGTCACGATGACGATTACAATTACGATTACATCGCTTCGCCAAAATTAAAAAATGGTTTTGGTACAGGCTTACAGCTTTCGCAAAGTCCGAATTAATCAAAAAATGAAAAATACGTTAAAGTGATGATAGCATAGGCCATAGACATTCGATTTAGGTAAGCTCAAATTCTAAAAGACGTAAATCTGGGCCGTAAAACTGCAATTCAATGGCGTGATTAGGTTCGTCCAATTAGCTTCGAGCGACGTCATTTCTTTCACGCTTCATATCCAATCATGCAGCGTGAAGTTAAGAGATTGTTCGATCAGTTAGATTCGGTCATGTCTAATTCAGAGATGGTTCGATTATATCAATTCCACCGATTACAATTACGCACCCATGTAATAAATTTTCGATTACGATTACAATTATTTGAAAATGGCGTAATCGATTACAAATTACAGATTATGATTATAAGCGAGACCTTCTTAGGCAATAGTCTCACTAATACTGAAGCTGCAAAACTTCTGTATAACAGTGTCTCAAAACTAGCTTTCGCATTTGTGAATTAAGGTCAGTTTGTAGCCCGACTTTGGTGAAACTGCAATTGTCAAAAAATGAAGTTGATAAAACTAGGAGTATTAAGATGGGTTTTCGAACTTAACTTCAATAAAAAGACAACAGCCAGTATATTTGCAATCATACTCACAAACGTTTCGGTAAAAACTTATACCATCATCAGTGTGAAACTACATAGGCACTAGGCTAGAATGACCAGCACAAGAAAGAAATTATTTTAAGTACAGCATAGCTATTACGTCATAAACACAGTAGTTAGGATTTATGTAAAATATAACTAAAGGGGCAAATTAAACAATTACATATTGTCGATTTTAAAACTACCGTATATCGGAGACATGTCTCATCAAATTGAAAAAGAAATTCGGCAATATCTATTCAAAAAACTTTCCCAAAAATCAAAGTTTGTTATGGTACACGAAACAACAACTATTGGCCAAAAATCAGGTACAAGGACCGTCAAACACTGCTACACAGCTCAGGAGTAGTGTATAAACTCAATTGCTCATGCGGACAATCATACATTGGACAAATCAAAAGAAATTTGAAGATTAGAATCAATGACCATATGCCAAAAAACTCAACTAATAGTGAAACTGATGTGTCCCAACACTTGAAAAATAACCCAGACCATACGATGAACTTTCATTCCCCCGAAATACTAGCTCACAGCAATAACATCCGAAAACTCCGCATATGAATATCCAATTAGTCTTCCATATTTGGGTAAAGCTTCTCAAAGATTCGTCAACCAATTTTCCAAAATCATCAATAAGCAATTACATCAAGATGTTAAAATTAATCCCATATTCAAATCATTTAAAATCAACTCTTATTTCCAACTGAAATAGTGCACCCCTCTCGCTCTGTGCTCAAATGTGGTCTGTAAATTCACTTGTTCGTGTGATACGAACCTTACATACATTGGTATGTCCTCACGACATCTGAGCACAAGAGTTAGAGAGCACCTCAACTTGAATAGCAAGCAAAAAAGTTCAATAAAAGACCACATCGCAGCATGCAACTTCTGCTCAAAAACGAAAATTGGAATTGACTCTTTCAAAATTATCCGAAAATGCCGTTTAGATTATGACACTAAGATTCATGAAGCTCTGTTAATAAAGAAATATTCACCCGGTCTCAATCGTCAACTTTACGCCAGTGGTGCATCTTTTTTGTTACAAGTGTTTTAAATTTTGCAAATTGAATTAATTCACTAATAATTTCTTCGTATTTGTTCATACCGAAAATATTTTATGTTGCGTAACAGTTGCTCCCTATTTTTCCGTCATAATATCTCTATTCGATCCATGTACCGCATCAATTTATCAGCACCTCTTAGACGAGTTAGCCTAGCCTAGTATTGTTCTCAGCTTGAGTTTACTAATAATTTCTTTTGAGTCAGTTTTGTTAATACTTAAAGTTACTTAACTAATTTAGATATACCTGAAGAGGGCCAAAAGTTGTGCCGAAAACGTTCGTGGTAATGTAATTTTGTAAATATGTAAATAAAGAATGCATCTGATACCGGTAGTATGGTTGCTGTATCTTGCAGCTTTATGGTATAAAAAATCAATCTCTCTTCCGAAGCTATAGATAATTTAGTATTGTTGTAAGAAATTCAATTTTAGTTTTCTTTTGAAACAAACCGGTGGCACCATTATGATTTCCGCAGGAATAGAATTCTATACCTTTACGCACTGATATTTGACACTTCTTTGCATTTTGTTAGAACGAAACAGAGGAACATAAAGTAGGTCTCTTTGGATAATTGTGGAAGTTCAGACTTGGGCAAAATACTCTCCGAATTTATTTACTGTGAATACAAATACAAAATAGATTGACTATAAAGTTAAATACAAATACAAAATACTTTTCGGCAATGCTAGTAAATACAAAATACAAATACTTTAAAGGGGAACTGAAGAGCAAAACTGTTTTTTCAGAAATGGCGTTAAAAATTACACTGAGTTCTATACTGACTGCAGAAATTTTCAATAATTTTTAATTAACCAGAAATTAAACGTTAAACTTGGGATCATGACGTCATGGAGGTCTGTACGCTCCGCATTACTGCACGCACGCAACTACGCAAACCTTACCGCTGTCTGTAATCCACGCGTTTTTGAATGACGTCACAGACCTCCATGACGTCATAATCACAAGTTTAACGTTTAATTTCTGGTTAAGTAGAAATTATTGAAAATTTCTGCAGTCAGTATAGAACGCCGTGTAATTTTTAACGCCATTTCTGAAAAAACAGGTTTGCTCTTCAGTTCCCTTTTAACAATGTGTTTAAATACATTTCAAAATACTTTGAAAATACTTTTCCGAAAAACAAAAAACTTTTGAACCAAAGCGAAGTTTGGAAATTCAAAAACATTGCGAGATATAACTTTTCGAGAACCGGTACGCTTAAAATTTGGCAAAAAGTGAAAATCAACAAAGTTCCAGATCGGCGCTTTTATTTCGGGCGGCAGCTTTGTGCAGCGTTATTTGTTATCCATTGCGTGGAACCACGGTGGAACAAATGTACTAAAAACACAAATACAAATTACAAATACTTGTAAAAAGTATTTAAATACAAATAGAAAGTACATTAAAATAAATGTATTTAAATACAAATACAAAATACATCCCATTTTGTATTTCAAATACAAAATACATCCCAAGTCTGTGGATGTTCTAGTAGAGCGTTAGAAAATTCTGTGAGCTTCAATAAAATAGTTAAGAAAAGAAGTGGGTAGCATGTATGGTCTGTGTATATAATGATAGACAATTTTTACAGTTTCCATATACAGTAGTAGCCTACAGGTCTTGAAGTTTTAAGATATTAAACTTAATGAATTTGAACAGAACAGATTTATTTCGTCGCAAAAACATACCTTTAGTCAGTTTATACGGTAAAAGCAACTTAATACAACTCAAAGTACAGGGTATGGCGACCGGGAAGTTGCGAATGGACCCTGCGGTCATCGAGTCAAGCAACCACCCAGTGTCAGTAATATATAAAAAAGAATTTTGCTTTATTTATGAATTTCAGAAGTTTGTTCAAATGCGTGTGCGACCACGTCAGACGTAAAATGGAGACGCGAGCAGCGCCGATCACATAAGTGCTACGTTACAATCAAGTCGTTGGATGCGACAATGTGCCTTACAAATTGCATTAACAAACTCGATTAGTGTTAATCACCATTATAGTTTGAAATTATTAATTCTTTCAAACGGGTTTTGAAAGCTTTAAACTCTAGAGATTTCAATTCTTTTGGAATGGAGTTCCAAACCTTGACTCCCTGATACTTTATGCATCTCTGTAATCTATTAGTTCGATATCGTGGAATATATAAATTTAAGTTATCAATTGAATGTCTCGTGGTTCTATAAGCAACGTCGTTAATATTCAAAAAGTAGTTAGAAAAAGGCTTTGGAGCTTGTTTCGAAACGCAGGAGAAAACAAATTTGGCGGTTTCATATCTAAATAAATCCTCTATTTGCAATATTTTGAGATTCTTATAGATTGGGATAGCGTCATCTAGATAGTTACATCCAGAGATGATTCTCATTGCTTTGTTTTGCAATGTTTTTATTTTCTTTGGATATGAAGGATAAGTCGCCCCCCAGATTAGAATTCCATATGCTAAGGTTGGATGTATAAGCGCATGGTGCAGCTGTAGTAAGTTTTTTTTTTGGGAAAACATGTTTTAACTTGAATATGATGCCTATAGACCGAGCCACTTTGCTTTCCACTGTTTTGATATGATCCTTAAAATTTAGCTGGTGATCTACAAACACTCCTAGGTATTTAACGCTATTTACTATGTCAATTGGGATGTTGTTACTTACTATATGTCTCGGCTGCAAGTTGATGTTCCGGTTTAATTTTGGTGGCACTATAAGAATAGAGGTTTTGGAAAGATTTATGGTTAATTTATTCACTGAACACCATATATGGAGCCTCTGCAACTCATCAATTATTTTGTTTTGCATACTTGGTAAATTATCAGCAGAAATCATTAGACAGGTATCGTCTGCAAATAATCCTGGTTTACTTTCTAAGGCATTAGTCAAATCATTAATATAAATGAGAAAGAACAGTGGACCTAGTGAGGACCCCTGTGGAACCCCGAATGTTACGTTTTCAAGCTTAGATCGAGTTTTGTTGAGGGAGACAAATTGTTTTCTGTTTAACAGATAAGATTATATCAAATTGTACGCCACACCACAAACACCATAATTATTTAATTTCGCTAAAAGTGTGCTATGGGATACCGTGTCGAATGCTTTCTTAAGGTCAATCAGTACTAATCCGGTGAATTGATTACTGCTAATATTATCATATGAAGTTGTTACTACATCCAGCAGGGCATGTACCGTAGAAATCTTGCTTTGAAAACCATACTGATTTTCATAGATAACTTTTTTTTTCTTAAAAAATTCCATAAGGCGAGTATAAATGAGTTTTTCTATAATTTTGGAGAAACAGGTCAATATGGAAATAGGTCGATAGTTATTGGTTTCGTCTTTCGCTCCATTTTTAAATATGGGGGTTATTCTAGCGATTTTACAGCTGCTAGGGAAGTAGCCTTCAGAAAACATATAGTCAATAAATAATTGCAGAAATGGGGTAATCACGTGCTTGGCCGATTTTAGAAAAAACGAGGGAATATTATCGTACCCGACTGCTTTGTCTCTTAGAGCCATAATTTGATCATATACTTCTGTAAGCTTTGGTGGTTCAAGATACATCGAATCGTAAACGCTTTTGTCGTAGAAATCATCGGGCCGTTGGTTCGGGATTTCTTCAATTTTGTCAGCTAAATTTGATCCAATAGTACAAAAGAAGTTATTAAATTCATTAGCAATAGTAATTGGATCTTCCGAGGTTGTACCATTAACTTTAAGGGAACAAGGGGGCTCACGTTTCGATTTATTAGGCAATACCGATCTAATCATCTCTCAGGTTTTACGTGCATTCGTCTTATTTTTTGCGAATTCGGTATAGAAATGTTGCTTCTTTGAGAGAGCTTTAATTTTGGTTAGAATATTGGAATAACGACGAAAAAGGTATTTTTCGATAGTATTTCCGTTGATAAAATGAGTTTTAAACATAAAGTTCTTTTTTTTAATTGAGATTAAGATTCCTTTAGTTATCCAGGGTTTTCTTGCAAGTTTGGCCTGCTTTCGGCTCAAGCGTTTCTGCGGTGCATGTCTGTCAATCGTGCCAGCAATAGTTTCAACAAACTGATCAAATACGGCGTCGAAATTCTCGCGGGTAAGAGGTAAGTTACAGGACATCAGGTTTTCCAATTTACTAAATAAATCTTCTGAAAAATCTTCGCTACAGAATTTACTTTTATCCCTGTAAACAGGCATATTAAAATGTTTACGAGAAACTGGAATCTTTGAGAGTTTACAAGTGATCGGATAGTGATCTGTCATTGAATTACAGATGACACGGGGCACTATATCATGATTAACATCATTGGTAATGATATGATCAATTGTGGTTGCCGAATTATCTGTGACTCGTTTAGGTTTGGTAATTAGGGAAACAGCTCCGCTACTAATTATTGCGTGTGTGTATTTTTTTACTAGCAGTGCTTCCTTGGAACTTTCGTTGATATTAATGTTAATATCTCCTAAGATGTAGAAGGTGGTATCTTCGCTTGCTAATTTTTCTAAACATTCGGAAAAATCTTCAATGAAATTATTCATATTTTCCTTAGGGTGTCTATAAATCGTACCAATTAATAAAGATTTGTTGTTTTTTGAAAGCCGAAGTCTTATCCAAATTGTTTCTGAACCACAAAAGTCAAAATATTGCGCTTGAGAAAATTTTATTTGCACGTTTATGTAAACGGCAACCCCACCCGCTCGTCCGTATTTTGACTTAACATGGACGAAATCATACCCTTCTATATCAATATTTACGCTGGGTTGGTTAATACGTGACTCGGAAAGTGAGATGATATCAGGTTTAAAAGGTAAGGAGGCTATGAATGTATGCAAATCGTCAGAGTATTTACTCAAGCTTCTTATATTGAGATGCACAAGGATCAGGGAATCGAGTTCATTGGTAAAAATAACATCGTCATTACTTAGATCGGCATATTCACATTTGTTTACGTTACTTGTGATTTCATTAAAAACGT
Organism: Trididemnum miniatum; assembly: GCA_964006365.1. Lineage (NCBI taxonomy): Eukaryota > Metazoa > Chordata > Ascidiacea > Aplousobranchia > Didemnidae > Trididemnum > Trididemnum miniatum. The sequence goes on from OZ023235.1 coordinate 31,399,781, forward strand.
GGTCGCACAATTCGTTTGGATGGTCACTGGGTTCGGCTGCTTGACTCGAATGCTGGGATCCTGACAACTCCCCATCACACGAATGATCAGGCGCCATGGAAAAAAACAAAGAGCAAAATTAAATGCAGCTAAACAAAAACGAGGTTCCTAAGACGTAGAAAAGCTGTTTCATATAGCTTTGCAAAGTAACTGGAGCTGCAGCAGTTCTAATGCACATATATAAACACTCGCAGAGCCCTAGATGCTCGAATATTACAAAGGGGTGATGGACACTGAGAATAAGAAGTTAAGTTTCACAGCTTGCGCTTGGTTATGGATGGTCTAGTTAGCACACGTTCAACGTTAGCGATTGTATGCGCTTATTATTATTCACATCATTATCACATTATCAAGTCTATGTAGCACCACATGGAGCTAGAATATAAGCAATAGCGCAGTTACACTGATCGGTTAATAATAATAGCGTTCGCCATCCGTTGATGTTAGTTACTTTCGGAGTCAGATGAACTTCCCGCCGCCTCGTGTTCATTGAGAGGTTGATCATATTTGACATTGTCAATATAAAGGCAGTAGGAAGAGTGCTCGATCTTAAATACGGCTCTCTTACCTTGTGACTTGGCTTTTTTAAATGCCGGAAGAAGCCGTTTTTTTTGGAATTGTAGTTCTCGTGGCAAATGCTCTGTCACGTATACGTAGCTCATTCTATCACCAAATTCATTTTTTCGGGATTGATTGAACGATTTCAGATTTTTCAAGGATTTCATAATTAAATTTTTGTCCACGTAGCTTGTTAGTTTTGCTACAATCGGTCGCGTAATTCGACGGCCACGTTTTGAAACCGAGTGCTGAGGCAACCGGTGCACATCTGCTACAACGATTTCGTGTGAGTTCGGGATCTTCAGGGCGTTTGTCAAGAAGCTTCGAAACTTATCTTCGCTTTCGCACTTCGTCTCGCATGCATTTTCTTTGTTCTCTTCGATACCATGAACTAGTATGTTGAATCTTTTACTATAAATTTCGTTAGCCAGTAGTTCTTGCTCAGTTTCGTGTTTAAGCATGTGGAGCTTCGTCTTGAGTACATTACATTCATCAGTAAGTTTTTCAAGGTCGTCAGTTTTTTTATCGATAGAAGCTTGCATGAAGTCAAATTTCTTCTCTAAGGCCTCAATTCGTTCACACTTCACAGAACTTTCTTCAATATTATCGCATCTTTTGGTTAACTTGAGGTTAAGTTCGCTCACTCTTTCAGTATTAGAAGCAAGTCTACTTTCAATTGAATTTATTCTTTCCGTTAGATTCATCAAGGTGTCCAGAATTTTATCAAGCTTGCTATTAATTCCTTCCATTCTGTATGATTGATTTTACAGTAGTACAGCGCTGCTTATGAAATAGACCTCAGTGTTAGCTTGCAAACAAAATCCTTAAAGCGCGGTTGATGCTCTGCTTTCTTAGGTTTTTTAGATTGCGCAGCTGCAGTTTCCTCGCTCGTCTACACACGTCCGCTCGCTAGCATGCTTTTTTGCAACGTGATTCCCTTACATTGTGCCGCCTCCAATGTTTTTCAATGCTCTATTTTGAAGAATTTGTAAAGGTTTTAAATAGGTGGGGTATCTTGATCCCCAAACAGTCAAACCGTATAATAAATGAGTTTGGAAGAGGGCGTAGTAGAATTTCAGCAATGCATCTTTAGGATGGATAAATTTTAACCTACTGATTATATCACCAGCTCTTGACAACTTAGATTCAAGGTATTTAAAATGAGGAGCAAAGGAAAGTTTGGAGTCAATTATTGCTCCCAGGTATTTCACGGTTTCACTAGAGCGGATAATTGAGCTATTAGTTTTTGTAATAAAATATGATATCGTATCCTTGGAGTTTGGGGGTATCATACAATGATATTTGTTGGGATTAAGTGTTAGCTTATTAGCATTACACCATTTGACAACTTCAGTTAGATCAGCAATTAATTCATTATTAAGAGACACTAGGCGTGAATGGTTACGTTTAAAACATGCGACGTCAGCAAATAGCCTGGGGAGAGTTTAAGTTGCGTTACATATATCATTAAAGTAAAGTAGAAACAATAACGGACCCAGTTGTACATCCTTACAGAACACCATTAGGTGTTGCATTGCATTTTAGACTCAACGCAATTAAAACTGGACAACACGATTTTTCTTGCATGGAGTTTTTCGACGGATATTGGGTAATTTGAGGTCGCTAAATCCAAATCTGGCGTTAGTTTTTGCCTATCACATCACGTTTTTGGGATATGAAAGCAGCATTTAAAAATTCTTGATCAATTTACGCTGCGTTCATGCACCCATAAATTAGATCATGATTGCAATAGAAGGAACCTACCTGCTTAAGAGTGCATTTCTTAAACTCTTATCGAGCTCGCATCCTTTTTAAGAATTTTTGATCTAAGTATACAAACACTAAATTCAGTGAAATACTTTGAAAAAAACGCAATCTAAATCATTAAGCATATCACAGATGAAGACAATCACGGAAAGGTGATTTTTCTTCGTCTTGGGTATTTTCATAAAACAGAATTCGCAATTTTCAACTTACAACACAGAAACAACATTCGAAACAGTTATATACGTTAATACTTCAAATCGATTTGCGGTGTGGTATAGATCCTATGAAAACCTTCGTGCAAAAAAGCAATCACGTTAAGTCTATGAATTTTCCTTTTTTTTGCTAATCTCTTATGAACTACATGTAGGATACCTCTCATCAAACTCCAGCAGTAATCTCCCATCATGTTGCAGTTCCATCAATCTTGGTAACGTTCCTCCATCACTTTTTAATGTCTTGATGGAAACGCTCACCCTGTTCCTCACTTACTTCAGCAAGGTTATTGAGAAACTCGCTTAGGCGGCTATGCAAATAGTGCTATTCAATACTCATTCTACTGCGTAGTTCTTGCAGACTGAGAAGAAGCTATTCCACTATCTCTCAGCCAAGAAAGTTATGAATCACATCAGTAAATACATTCCAAGCCAATCTCAACGGTGGTCATTGCAGTCACAAAGGGGTGCTACTTTAGCAACGTTCTGATCTGAGGCCTATCAAATTCCCCTGCTTTTTACTTTTGATAGCTTAGGCCAGGAAAGGTCGAGCGTATGCAGCCAAAAAACAGTCACCGGAACGACCAAGTGCTTTGACAAACTGCTTCATTACACCAAATTTGATACGCAATGGTGGTAGCATAATATTTTTCCGATCAACCAGAAGGTTGTTTATATTTTTTTCTCGAAGTTTCCATAGCATTTCTTGAAGACTATTGTTTTCTTACCCAGTGCACTTTGTATGCTCCGCAATCCCAGTAGCATAAAAAAGCAGGGATATTTACTGTGACCTCCTTATTTTCCCCATAAAAAATTCACCATTTTCAAATCTACACAAATTAGTCCTTGGTAATCGCAGTATTTCAGTCTCTCAAGCACAACCTTGATATTTGAGAAGTTCTCCTTTACAACAACAGAGTGCCCTATAGGGATGGATCCATATTTGTTCCGAGTGTGGAGTAAAACACACTTTAGACTTTTTTCGAGCTATCGATGAAAGTCTCCAATCGCTTGAATGGTATGCAGGCAAGCCCATAGCAAGAAGAAGCCCTGCACCATCTGTGCGGTAAACAAGCTGGCCATCAGAGTGGAAATACTCCTTCAATTTACCTTCTTTGTTGCGATAAAATAAAACGGTTGTTGCGGTTTTGAGAAGATGTTTCTCCTGTCGTCTGGAAGCCAGCAGTTCAGCAGATTGCTTAGTAAGATATCAACGTCTTTACTTCTTATCCTGCAACTGTCAAGTATGGAGAAACTCTACTTGTCTGCACTGATTGTGCTGTTCACCCTAATTGTGTAGCTCTTGTGAAAGAGGGGAGTACTTTCCTTGGAAACTTCTATCACGTATATACATATAGGGTGTCCATAAAGTCCGTGTGCACTTTAGAAAATTTTAACTTTATTTGTGCACACGGACTGTATGGACACCCTATAGATTTTTTATACCGAAACGATGTTTCAGTTTTCAAAACAAAAGCATAAATCTTGCTTGTTTTACGGCACTATAATAGATATTTCGGCCCTTTGTTTACATTTCGCTTACACGCTTAAAAAGTGTGCACTGGAAACAAATTTTGCGCAAGATATGAGGCGTCAACCTAGTGAGTGAATAAGCTACTTTTGAGTAATTTATCAATATGGAGCATGCAGATTGCAAAAAAAACGTGATGTGATACAGCAAATCCAAGTTCAGATTCGGACTCAGCACCCAAAAGCAGTTTTCAAAGTCATCGAAACGTATTGCTTGCGTTGAAGATAAGAGTTCATTAATTTGAGGGCCAAGCCCCTAATTCCGTAGTGGTCAAGCTTGGAGAGAAAAATGTCGTGGCAGACAGTGCCGCAGGCTTTTTTTCGATCAAGAAAGAACAAACCGGTGTAGTGCTTTTCACAAATATTGTCATGCGATGTTGTTAAGAATATCAAGAATGGCGTGGGAGGTTAAGATGTTTTTTTGAAAACCGTACTGCGTTGGTGATATCATGTTATGCTTGGTAAAAAATTTAAGAAGTCTTTTATGAGTTAATTTTTCAAATATTCTAGCGAAACAGGGTAAAAAAGCAAAGGTAAAGGTATGGGACAGCGGGTGCAAGCACACATTGTTTGGCCATTTTCAATTGTCGGCCCATTACAATTTTCAATCACGAATGATTGAACGCTGTTAAGGGACATACATGACGAACAACACATACACAAAACCCTTCGCACTTCCACTTGTGTCGAGCGCCTGGCGTGAAAGCTGCGAATACTATTTTTAAAGTCTTTAGTATGACCGGACTGGGAATAAAACTCCAGTCTAAGAATCTTCTGTATTACCTTGTTTATGAAGAGAAATGTTCTTAGCAATTCTACAGGGATCAGGGAAGATTCCTTTGGAAAAAGCATAATCAATAAATGGTTGTAGATAAGGAGCTATAACATTGGAGACGGTTTTTAAGAAATAAGCCGGAAGATTGTCATGGCCCACAGCTTTGTTCACTTTAAAGGCGCGTAACATGTTAATAATTTCATAAAGGTTTGGAGGTTCGAAGAATAAGTAGGAAGAAATGCGATGTTTCAGAAAAGTTTTAAAGTTCAGTGGATTTTGGGTGGGTGCCTTGTTAGTTAGTTTTTCTCCTACGGAGCAGAAGAAATCATTGAATTTTTCAGTTAAGTTAGGGTAGAGATTGCCTACTAAGTTCGTATTCTGCGACGATTTTTTATTTGGGTAGGTCAGTAAAGAACGAATTATATTCCAGACTGTTTTAGGATCATTACTGTTTTTACCAAGTTCGTCTTTGTAAAAAAGGCTTTAACATAGAGCTTTAATTTTTGTAAGCTTGTTCGAATAAGTCTCAAAACAAAAATTTATGAGCTGAGTTTCCGTTGATAAAACGAGATTTAAACATTGCATATTTTCTTCTAATGGAAACCAGTATACCTTTAGCACCGTAATCCAAGGCTTGCGCTTTAATCTTTTTTGACGTCGAGAGTACCTTTGTAGTGGAGCGTGTTGTGTTTATCTATAGTATCTTTTATTAACTAACTAACTTACTAACTAAACTAACTAACGAACTAACTAAACTAGCTAACTAACTTTATAATTTCAGCGAACTGAGAAAATATAGTATCAAACGAATCATTTCATTTAGTTTTTTGGCTAAGTCTGTAATGTCTTCTTCATTTGAAATCAACTGCTGCTCGATTTTTTGAAATTTAGATTAAAAACGTGTGAATTTTGCTTCAATGCTACCGATTAGTAAAAATTTCGATTGCCGATACGACTGCGTCTAATTTTGCTTCCATTGTTAGATAAAGTAGTTAGAGTAACAATTTATTTTTTTTAAGTAGGACTGCACAGAAAATTATTGGGTTTGCAGCTAGCCCGCCAAAATCTGCTTTACTAGCTGTCGTTTGCAGCTAGCCCGCCAAAATCTGTTTTACGTCACTAATGAAGTTTAATGTTGACAATATAGTTAAAAAAACATTTTTTAGCAGAAATTCAATTGAAAAATTGGAAAGTTTAGCGATCGATGTATTCATTAGTTGTATCGGTAGTTAAATTTGTTGAGAGGAGTGGAATTTAGCGTTGACAATATTATTAAAAAGCCATTTTCTGGCAGAAATTAAAAGGTCCACGCCCGTATGTTAGAGGATTTGCCTTGTCGGTACCGCCTACCGGTATCGTTATGTTTTTGTATTTAACGACTTTTGACGATTGTTAAGTTTTTTCTTGAGGCTACTGTGTGTATTTTTTAAAAATACAGTTGCTCAATAGTTTATATTTCGAAGTTCATAGCCTGTGACCGTCAAGCTGATTTATGTGTATATGCCTATTTTTTGTGAACTCAGGTCTCGAAACTATATGACTGAAAGGCAAATTAGGCTGATTGAAAAAGCGTTAAATGTCGGATCGCATAGAACTTTCGAGCTCTTTCACAAACTTGTTTTTGTTGTTTAATAAATCCCTGCAGGCGGCAGCATATAATCGAGTGGAGCACGGCAGCATATAACCGAGCGTTTTTTCGGGTGCTGCAACCATGCTTCTCATGTTACTTTTCTTGATCTTCTGTTCTCCCCTTGCATGTTACAACGTTTTATTGCTTCTTCCCTTTTCTCGTATTGTCCAAGTAACAATATACTGTATATTATTTTTGTATATTATTCTTGTGTTGACGGTACGGAAATAAAAGACACTAACTAACCTTAAAAAATGCTCACCGTACGCCACTGATGTCTACTAGGGACTCAGAAAGGTCGCTTTATTTCACTAAGGCGAGGTAAAGCCTTCACAAGTTAGCGGTAGTGGTCGACCAAGCAGCCACATAATTATGGAACTCCACTACAAAAAATGTCGTTTTTGATTCAATGCTTTGGTTATTTTGAGTTGAGTTTTGATTCAATGCAGTTGGCAGTGAGGCAGTTCAAAGACTGACGTGTTTTTTCGCAGCGTGTGATCGGTAGGAAACTGGTAGCAGTTGGTGCGTGCTAAGAATTTTGCAGCAATGGGGGCAAGTTTAGATCAAAAAATTGAACGTCTGTTAAAAGCGATGGAGGGTATTTCTTTTAGGCTTGATAAAATTGATTTGAAATTTGATAAACTAGAAAACCGAATTAATTACCTTGAACGTAAAGTTGAGCAACGATATGAAGAAATTAAACAAACTACGGACAATAAAATCTTTGGCTTTACTGTAAGAATCAAGGAACTTGAAAACTACAAAGCCGATACCGAAAAAGCAGCGTTGATGCAGGAAAGTTATAATAAGCGACTTAACATACTTATACATGGAATAGAGGAAGACGAAGATAGCGTTTGGGAAAGCCACCAAAAGACCCTAGAAAAATTTGACGAATTTCTGAAAAATGCGCTGGAAATGGACCCTGATGACATTGAGGTAGCTGACATCGACCGCCTTCCCCAAACACCACAAAGCAAGAAAGGAGTCAGGGTCAATCGCTCAATTATAGTGAAATTATCTCATGCTATGGATAAAAAACAAATTTTTTCCAATCTAAAAAGACTAAAATCATTCAACACTATGAGAAGAACCGCCAATAAATCGACCATATTTGTAACTGAACATTTGCCGAAAGTTTTCCTACAACAAAAGAAGTTGCTGATGCCGCAATTCAAGATTGCCAAAGAAAATAAACAAAAAACCTCCTGGCGTGCTGAAGATGGCGAATACGTTCTCTATGTTGACAATAAAAAAGTAGTTCATAAGCCTAGTTTATCTTACCCCTCTATTCCTTAAGTTATAGGGCTGTACCGTGTAACTCGTATCTATGCCGTTAACCTATACTTTACCCTTCTTTCTTTATTTTGGTGAATGAATACAATCATAGGCTCAACCTAATAGGCCTCCCCAAGGTCGCATAACTATTATTAATTCGAGTTCTTGATCTTACAGGGTACCTATGATCTACCATTGTTTTCTCATGTCAACTTGTTCAAGGTGTAATACTCAGTTTGGTTTCGTCGTCGTCGTCGTTTGGCGGGGCATCTCTTCCAAGACAGATGGAAGGACCAAGGCCGAGGGTTTATCCTTTTACCACCCTGGCCACCAAACTGCTTGGGTCAGATGCTGACTGTAAGGGACTTCAGCCAGCATCTTGTTTCGTCATCCAAAACCATTAGACCAAACATACCTCGGGGTGCTCGATGTATGGGACACTGTGAGATGATGTGATCTGCGGTTTGTTCACTGGCACCACACTCACAATTCGCTAGAGGAGCGAGACCCCATTTGTACATGGACGAACAGAAACGTCCAACACCAGAACACAGACGGTTGAGCTTGACCCAGGCTGCCCTCGGCAGACCCATACCCAAGGGTCTGGAGCTAGCCTTGGGAATGAAAGCGTGGAGTGACAATGCGTTGGCAGAGTACTCCATGTCCCATTTCGTGTTCGTCCACTCGGCTGCACGGACGTCCATCTCAGAAAGACTGTCTAGTAATTTCCGAGCAGCAGGTACAAATGAGCGTCTAGATTTCAATCTCTCCCTACATACGTCCTGTGACTCATGAAACTGGCCTTGTAAAATGTGGTCAGGGTCCAGGGAGCTGCGGTTGGCTAGGGAGAGTGTCGCTCCTTGGCGGCGAAGCTCAGCTGGCTGGATGTCTGAAAGAACCGGAAGGTAGACCGATGGAGTGGGACGCAGGCACCCAGTGACAATGCGCAAGGCGTCATTTATTACACTGTCGATAAGCCGTATGTGCACGCTGCGGCACCAGACTGGTGCGCAGTACTCGGCAGTCGAGTAGACCAGAGACAGGGCAGCTGTGCGTAATGTCTTAGCGCTAGCACCCCAACCTGTTCCGGCAAGTCGCCTCAACAGTGAGACGCGAGCACCTAGCTTCTTGCGCAATGCTTCCAGGTGAGGACGATATGTGAGCGATCTGTCCAGTTTGACCCCAAGATAAGTGGGAACGGGACAGAAAGGTAAGGTCTTACCGATGTTACAGACCTTAAGCTCACGCTTAGCCTCTCGATTGTAGAGGTGAAAGGCCGCCGTCACCGTTTTAGTGTGGCTAAGCTTCAATCGCCAGGTCTGGAGATATTCCGAGAGTGTAGTCATGTCCTGGCTTAGAGTCCTTTCCAACTCCTTCCATTCTCCAGATGTATAAAGTATCGCCAGGTCGTCGGCATAGGCGAACTTCTTGGAGGTTATGGAGGAGACATCATATGTATAGATGTTGAAAAGGAGGGGGGCCAGGACCAATCCCCGGGGGGACGCCGTTTTTCAGGCGTCGTAACCTGCTAGGCTTGCTGTCGCCAGTTGTAAGGGTGAAGCTTCTGTTGTGGATCAGCTCCATAATCATACGAACCATGTGCTTGTCCGGCAGAAGCCGCAACAACTTGCAGGTGAGACCACGGTGCCAGACAGTGTCATAGGCAGCTGTCAGGTCGATAAAGACGGCACCGGCCTTCTTTTTCGCTTCGAATGCATTCTCAATGCTTTGCGTGAGCAAAGTGACTTGATCCACGGTGGATCTTCCGCGTCGAAAACCCGCCTGTTCCCGTGGGAGCAGAGGGTCAATAAGAGGTTCGACGCGGGCGTAGATAAGTCGCTCGAGAATCTTGTAGGGAACACAGAGCAAGGAGATCGGACGATAGTTCCTTGGGTCCTCTACAGGTTTCGAAGGCTTTGGGACCGCTACTACTAGCGCTCTTCTCCAGATCTTAGGAATTTTGAGATGGTGCAGGCAGGAAGATAGGAAGCCACGTAGCAAAGATTTTAAGCCGGCTCCAGCATGGATTATTAGCTCCGGACAAATGGAATCAGGTCCAGGAGCTTTGCCTGGTTTCAAATGTTGGAGGGCAGCAGCGAACTCCCAATGGGAAAAACTCCCGGAGCCATTCGCAGGATGTAATGGCTCAGCCCTTCAAAGGTCAGACACTTCCTGTAAAACGAGCCGAGATGAGCGTCGATTCACACCTTCGTATTTCCCGTGTTTAACCAGCTGAGAAGCAATAGCATCAGCTGAAACGGGACATTGACGAGGGGATTGTCGTGACCTACCAGTCAAGTTGTTTATAGTATTCCATGCCAGCCGGCTGGAGTGCGAAAAGTCAATGTTGCGGACCGTCTCTGACCAGCGATTTCTCCGCTTCCCGTCAAGCCTTGTGAGTAGGGCTGTGGCAGCCCTATCCGAATCAGGGCCCCCAGGTGACTGCAGGAAATGCTGATAGAGGTCTTCACACTCCGCATCCCAGCAAGGTATGTGGTTTGATGGTCGACCACGAGGGATGCATCTTTTCGCCGCAGTGCTTATTACCTTGCAAAAGCACTGGTAAACCTGATCGATGTTCTGAGATTCAGGTGGCGGTATACTCTTGGCCAGTTTGTTGGTTAGGTTAGAATAGTGGTCCCAGTTGGCCTTGCGGAAGTTCCATCGCTTTACAGGCTTGCTCGGTTTTGGATGAGCAAGTTTGGGTGGACTTATAAGCGAGGGTCGGTGTTGTGACCTTGGGAACTTTCCTAAGATACGTCTGTCAGGTAAGCGACTGTCCAAATCGACACTGGCAAATGCAAGATCTGGGTTGGTGTCTGTTTTCCAGCGGCCAGAGTGGAAACTGGCGGCCTCCTTGGGGCTATATAGCAGTGTGAAGTTGTTGGCACTGGCCCAGCCAGCCAGCCAGGCATTCACCATCTGGATTGTTATTATCATAGCCCCAGTCAACATGGTGGCAGTTGAAGTCGCCAGCATAGAGGCAGGGATGGGGGAATGCTGGAAGATCAGATGCTTGCATCCGTGTTGGAGGGGGTTTTTAGACGTTGACTATTTTATAGTTATCAACATCCACGCACACCCACTCGATCTCCGATGTTGGTGGGGACTGGTCGATTAGGATCCACTTCAGACGCTCATGGACAAACGTAGCAAGACCATGCTTCCTGCTCAAGGAAAACCCAGCTAGATGGTAGCTCGGAAGATCTAACCTTTCTACCGAGGTGCAATGGGTTTCCTGTAAGAGGATGACGAGTGCCTCACACTGTAACGCAAGATGATGCAACACGCTCATCTTGCTTGCAGTGAGGCCTTCGATGTTCAGTTGGAGAATGCTGGGCCTTTGGAACTTGTTGACGGTGCGCCGAAGATGCGCATCGCCCCGTCCTGAAAAGGACGTTTGCCGCTGCCCAGCTTGAACATCGTGCCCAGCTTGAACAGGTGTCCCGCCGTTAAGGCAGATTCGGTTTCTGTCAGCCAGATTAAATAGCGTAGACAGAGTAACGCTCCGGGCTACGGGAAAGCATCTGCCATCCGGAGCAAGTTTGGTTTCATTTTCAATTACAGTAACTTTGAAGAACGCCGCTTAGTATAAAACTCTTGGAGATTAAAACTGTCATTCTATCTTCAACAATCAATCAATTTTCTGGACCCGCTTATCCTTGGGGGGTCGCGGGGGCAGCAGCTCAAGTTGGAGCCTCCAAGCATCTCGATCCTCTGCAACAAAGGATAGATGCTCTGCTGGGATGCCAAGGCGAGACCAACTAAGATCTTCTACGTAATCTCGCCATCGAGTTCTGGGACGGCCTCTAGGCCTTCGACCAATCGGTGTTGAACAGAGCAGTTTTTTGGCTGTTCTTTTCTGGGACATTCGTGTCACATGTCCATACCAACGCAGTTGCGATCTTTCTAGTCGGAGAAGCAGCGCTTCGATGTTTAGAGATTCACGAATATCTGCACTTTTAACCTTGTCCAACAAGGTCAAACCGCTAATTCTTCGCAAGAATCCCATTTCGGCTGCTTGAACTCGAGACCTCACTCTCTCATTCATGATCCAACACTCATGGCCATAAGTCAAAATAGGAACATAGACCGATCTGAAAATGGATAGCTTTGCCTTGGTGCAAAGCTCCCGTTTCAGTACCACAGATCGGTGGAGCTGACGCATTACTGCACTTGCTTTTCCGATGCGGATATCCAATTCGCTGTTTTGTCTGCCGTCACTTGTGAATGAGACGCCGAGGTACTTGAATTTCTCTGACTGTTTTAGTGGTACTCCATCAATTTGGAGAGAGCACTGCTTTGGTTGTCTGGACAGGCACATGGTTTCTGTTTTTGTTGAACTGATTTTCATTCCGGCAACAGAGCATGCATCCGAAAACCTGTCAAGAGCTTGCTGGAGACCATTTTCGGTAGAGTCGAGTAGTACAAGATCATCTGCAAATAACAGACGTTGTACAGTGCATTCACCGATCTTTACTCCGCCACAAGACTCACTTTGCTTAACTATTCTATCCATATAAATAAGGAACAGAATAGGTGAAAGAGAGCAGCCTTGCCGTAGTCCCACACTTACTCTGAAAGGTTTCGTCGTTGCAGTGTTAACACGAACACAGATCTCGGAATGCATGTACAGCGACTTAATGGCAGTTAGTAACTGGCCATCAATGCCATACTGCAACAGCACCGCCCAAAGCTTGTCTCTAGGAATGCGATCATATGCTTTTTCAAGATCAACAAAACATGCATTGACCTCTTTTGCATATTCCCACGACTTCTCAAAGATTTGCTGCAAGGCAAAGATCTGATCCATTGTGCCTCGGCCAGGACTAAAGCCACACTGAGCATCCGTTAGTTTAGGCTCGACTATTTCACGACATTTTTTTTCAAGGCATTTGGCATAGACCTTACCCGGGACACTGATGAGAGATACGCCCCTATAATTGGTGCATTTTCTCTTGTCTCCTTTCTTGTGGATAGGTATTATCACACTAGTTTGCCATTGCTTTGGTGCTTGCCCAGTACTACACGCCACCTTACAAACACAAGTCAGCCAACGAACCCCATGTATGTTCATTGCTTTTAACATTTCAGGTCTGATATCATCCTCACCAGGTGCATTTCCAGTTTTCAATGATTTGATTACTGCATTCACATCTGCTTCGGTTATCTGAATATCTTCCCCAACCTGTTCTTCGTGAATTTGCATCGGTGTAGCATCAACTGGGTTTAAAAGATCACTAAGGTAGTCTCTCCACCGATTCAAAATAGCATCTTGATCTTTCACAGTCACACCATTTGAATCTTCGATAAAAAGAGCGGCTCGAGATCTTTTACCACGCAAACGGCGAATGGTCTGCCAGAACACTTTGTTTGCCGTTTTGAAATCATCGTGTAACCTTTCTCCAAAGTCCTTCCAGGCTCTTTCCTTAAACAGTTTAACTTTTGTGGCTGCCGTCTTACGTGCTTCAGAGTACTGCGAACGAAGTTCAAGTGATGACTTATTTGCAAGCCAGGCCTTATAGGCCACTTTTTTCGCACGAATAGCTTCTTTAACTTCTTGGTTCCACCAAGGAGTTCTTTTCTCGCTACTCTTCGTCCCTCCAACACGCTTACGTCCACAACAGTTAGTAGCGGACGCAATGACTGCTGTTTGAAACAAACACCACTCAGTTTCAATGTCTTCAGTAGAGGTCGGAAGTTCTTTGAACTTGGATGCAATGTTGTCTGCAAATGCAGTTCGTACCTCTTTGTCAGCCAATGATTCCCATTTGATTCGATAAGTTTCTCGTGGTCGAAAAGTCTTTCGTTTTTTCAAGGGTTTCAAAGCTTTCAAAGTGCAGACAACTAGGTGGTGATCAGTTGACAACTCAGCCCCTCTTTTAACACGGACATCAGACACGGTAGAAAACAAGTCCGCCGAAACGATACAAAAATCAATCAGGGAGCGTTGTTCCAGACAGTCTCTGTACCAGGTGTACTTATGAATTCTTTTGTGCTAAAAAAATGTGTTCACTATGCACAGCCCATTGGTGGCACAGAACTGCAATAAACACCTTCCGTTCTTGTTAATGTCAGGGTCACCATGTTGCCCAATAACACCTTTAACACCTTTCCAAATTGCATTGTCGATGCGCACATGTGCATTGAAATCGCCCAAAAGGACAAGGGATTCTGATGAAGTTGCTTTTCCCAATGCATCCTCAACTTCCTCCAAAAAGGCTTCGTACTGTGATTCTATGTTAGGTGCGTACACCTGCAATATACACAGAGATCGCTCCTGCAGCATTAGCTTTAGAAGACAAATCCTTCCTCCCAGTGGTACCCAGTCAACGACACATTCAGCTATGTTGGGGCTCACAAGTAAGCCAACACCAGCTTGAGCAGACATTGCTGCATCAACACCTGAGTAGAAAATTTTCCACCCACCGTTCAACTCGACAGTTCCAGAACCCCGGCGCTTTGTTGATGAAATTCCCACAACATCAAGGCGATACTGTTGGGCTTCGCAAACAAGCTCCTGCTCTTTTCCTGTCAGTGACGAAACGTTCCAGTTCCCGATAGCTAGATCCCGGCAGTTTGGTCCAACTCGAGTACGTTTTCTGTGCGCTGCCCCCATTTGCCTCCCCAAACGCTTAGCGACTGCGTTGGTGGGTTTCCGGTGACGGTCAGCTTGTGGGGGAGACTGTAGCTTATTTTTCGAACGAGTACCTCTGCCTCAAACTCGAACGCGGACCTTTTTATCCTGCGCGCCGTCCGATGCAGCATGAATATTGTTATTACAACTTTCCATTTAGCTACAGCATTGGATTGCTACTTGGTCTGTTTCTCTCCTTCGACCTTACCGCCATGGGTGACCCTGATGGAAGTGATTAAACATTACCGACGGCGTTGCTCTAAGGATCATTGAAAACTCAAACCTCCTTACCACGTTAAGGTGGCAATCCATAGGAGAGATCATTCTATCTTGTTGCTTGTAAAGTTTGCCATACCTTCTAATCGGTTCACCGCCTCTTTGTTTAATTGTAGTTCTCTCCTAGCTTTTAGCTATCACGCATTTAATCGTAAAATTGTTTTGAGTAAATCATGGTAAATTATGTATTTAATCGTGAAATTGTATGAGTAAATAATGCATTGTTGATTGTAAAGTATTGTATGAGTTAATCATGCATACTAAAGCTATCCTCGTTCTTATGCAAAACTTTTTGCTTAACGATGGCACATTAAGCCATTTAGAGAATCGAGGTTTGCAATCACCAACCCAACAATCGTTGCTGCGATAGCAAGTCATTTTTTCATTAGCATTCTGTAAGCAACGCGTCACCGCTGCTACACAGTGACCTTTTAGTGCACTGCGTAAACTCCTACGTGTGTTTTTGTAGCAGCAAGCAACCACGTTATTTCTTGCTCCCAACTGCTTTACTTATTGTATGGCGCCTGATTTATTATGCGACAGTGACTTGTCGGGATCCCTGCGCATAAGTCAAGCAGCCCAACCCAGTGACGACCCTACAGAGTTGTGCGACCACGTTTTCGATTCTTTAGCAAGCAATATAATGGAATGTGAATATATTGACATCTTTGATGATGAAAATTCTTTTACGAATGAAATTGACTCCTTGATACTTCTGCACCTCAGCATTAGAACCTTAAACAAATACTTCAACGACTTACATAACCTCATAGCGTCCTTACCCTTTAAACCGGATGTTGTATGTCTATCTGAATCTCGAATCGATGAACCCTTTGAAAATATCGAAATAGATGGATATAACTTTGTTCATGTCAAACCTAAAACTAAAGGGCAAGCAGGGGGGTAGCTGTTTACATCAATGTTCGAATCGAATTCAGAAAAATCGATTGTTTTAATCTCTGTGGTTCTGAATCCTTATGGTTAAAACTTCAGTTTCAAGAGCGAACCAAATCGGTTATTATTGGTACTATCTATAGACATCCAAGCGAAAATATTAATAGATTTGTAGAGGATTTTTCTGACTGCCTAGATAAACTAACAGAAAATAACAACACCTTTTACATTCTAGGAGATATTAATATCAACACTCAAAATAAATCCTTCACTGAAAAATATTTGAATGTAATTACCAGCAATGAAGCGGTATCCGTCATCGCTAAACTTACACGAGTGACCGCCAAAACGGCAACTGTAATTGAGCACATCATTACTAATGATACCAGCCATAAAATTATCCCAAGGGTCATATATAGCTCTATAACTGATCATTTTCTTATTGCATGCAAAGTAAGACAACTCAATCTATTCAAAAGTCTCGTCAGCTTTGCTACGCACAGCCAATCCAGGCTAAACTCATTCCAGACTGTAAAGACTCTTTTTTGCATTGCTTTACCTGGACATCTCGACTTCATCTCTGAGTGGGTTGCCATGCAGCTGCAAATGAGTGGGTTGCCATGGGGACTTCTAGTGATGTGGGCTAGTTAGGCTACTGGTAACTTAGTTTGGGGTTAGTAGTTATAGGCTCTTTCATTGGGTATCGTTGTTTGTGGCCAGTCGCCTGCTAAAAATAGGGCACAACCTAGAAAAGAGATGAAGTCGAGATGTCCAGGTAAAGCAATGCAAAAAAGAGTCTTTACAGTTTGGAATGAGTTTAGCCTGGATCAGTGGCGTACGCAGGATTTTTCAATGGGGGGGTTCAGTGACGTCACATTGTGATGACGTAAAATACTACGTAATACTACGTCATCACGATATGACGTCACTGGCAGTGTCAATTTAGATTTTTAACGTTTATAATAATTTTTTTTCAAGCCGGACGGTTATAGCGCAGTGTTACAGATGTCGCTATCGATGCGGAAGATTTGGGGTTCAATTCCCAGGCCGGTCAAATCAGACACAGTGTAGTCAACGGCTCGGCACCGCTGCGACTTTTCTTCGTACCTGTGTTGCCCAAGCGCTAAGACGCGGGGTCGGACCCCGCCACTCGCTACCATGCTTCGGTACTGCAGCGAGTTTAATGAAAGGAGTACAGTGAAGATTTGATTTGAAAAAAGTTTGTGTGCAGCCATAGCTACTGCAGAGACACCGTATTTAAGGAAACTCCTACTTACCAACTGCTTCACAGCAGCAGCATCAATGACAAAAATGCAGTTCAAGCAAAACACATCAGAAAAGTTGGACTACCAGTATTGTTGCATATCGCATTGTAATGAAAGTTTCGCGAGATTAAATTAGAAAGTTGGACCGAACAGAAAAAACATGTTAGCAATTTCGGCCAGCTCTGCAATTTCTGCACAAAGTCGGTTTGTTTCAAAATTAATTAAGAATTAATTTTTTCTGCAATTGTCAAGGGGAGTGACTCCCGGCCTCCCTCCCTTGCATACGCCACTAGGGGTCATCTCCGCGACTTAGCGACTGAGGAACACAGAAACGTCGCAGCATTGTCGAGCTGTTGGCGACACTGTGCCGATTTGACCGGCCCGGGAATCAAGCCCCTGACCTTTTGCACCGATAGTTTGTGCGCTTGACCACTAAGCTAACGACCGGTACCGGCCCAGAAATTGAACCGAAAACCTCCCGAGCCGATTGCGATGTCTTTGGTTAACCCCAACTGGCTAGTTAGGTAAACTCAAAGTTATGACATTGCAAGCGGAACATCCGCCTACGTTGCAAACATTCTCTTTCAAGAATACCTCCTGCGCTGGAACGTTGTGTTGTCCAGCCTTGATAGCCGTTGAAAACAATCGCTTCATGACATTACAACACGTCTCCAGCTTTAACAATACCCATTGACTTTGCCTGGCTTGCATTTTGTGTTAGTCGTTGGTTCAAGCGCAACGGAATTATTGCATCACAATGAAAGTTTCTCAAGATTAATAAGCAACTTGGATAGCACAGAAAAACATGACAGCAATTTCGGCAAACTTTGTATGAAAAAAGGCGGATCGTTTCAAAAAGAGAGGCTTAATTTTTTTTAATCGTCGTTGGGGGGGTTGACCCGCTAAACCTCCCCGTGCGTACGCCACTGCTTATATGCCATTAAAGGAAACTCCTATGTATTTACTGCTTCACAGCAACAGAAATGACAAAAATGCGGTTCAAGCGACACATCGCAAAAGTTAATCCGCCGCTACTGTTACATCACGATCAAAGTATCTCGAGATTAAATAAGAAAGTTAGATAGAACAGACGAAACGTCGGAAATTTTTGCAAGCTCGAAGGAAGGGCGAACAAAAGGCGTATCATTTCAAAAAAGATAAGTTTTCACTGCATCTCTAATCGAAAAGGGGGAGGGTTTGACCCCTGAAACCCTTTCTTGTGCGTACGCCACTGGCTTGGATTGGCTGTGCGTAGCAAGGCTGACAAGACTTTTGTTATAGTCGAAACATTAATTTGTCCCTTTCAATTTATTCAGTAGAAAAATTAATACCTTTTTTTACCGCGATAAAAGAAAACTTTGCAGTAAAACGTATTGTGAAGAAATGTATAGCAAACTGGCGAACATAGTGCTATCCAACTTCCCTATCCAACGTGATGAATTCAATGACGTCTTTGAAATGTTTGTTACGGCAATCTCTGATACAATAGAAAAATATGCACCACTAACGCGTTTAAGCAGAAAGCAGGCAAGGCTTTGCAAAGAAGCCTTGGATTACAAAAAGGCATCATTACTTCAGTCAAAAAAAAGAACTCAATGTTTCGCAGCCATTTCATCAATGGTAACGTAAATGAAAAAAGATTTTTCCGCAAATATACAAACATTCTCACTAAACTTAAGGCCTTGTCAAAGAAAATTTACTTTCGTTCGGAAATCAACAAAAACAAGAGTAACGCACGCAAAACCTGGGATATTATTCAATCAGTGCTGCCAAACAAGTTGAACCGCGAGCCACCCTCCTTCCTTAAAATAAATAACGTGACTTCGAGGGAACCTTCCGTTATCAATTTAATAATTTTTTTTGCACTATAGGGCCAACTCTTGCAGGTAAAATTAAAGACATAACGAACTGCAGCGCTGAGCACTTCTTCGACAAACCACTATCTGACTCTATATTTCTCAAACCCCCGAAGCTCACTGAAGTCTTGGAAGAGATCATGTCCCTTAAGGACAAGGCAGTGGGTCATGATAACATCTCCGCGTTTTTTCTTAAAGCTGCTCGGCATGAAATTACCCCCTTTATAAAAATCCTTATTGATTTCGCATTCAGTGAGGGCATTTTTCCTGATAGCTGTAAAATTGCCGGAATTGCCCCAATTCATAAAAACGGCGCAAAAGACGAAACTAACAATTACCGTCCCGTATCTATCTTGACATGTTTCTCCGCAAAATTATAGAAAAACTTATCTACAGGCGATTAATTAATTTCTTTCAAAAACATCATATACTTTACCCCAACCAATTCGGTTTCCAAAGCAAAACTTCGACGGCACATGCTATGCTTGATGTTGTCACTTCCTTATATGACTCTATTAATCGTAATCAGTACTCGAGACTCGTCCTGATAGACCTTAAAAAGACCTTCGACACCGTTTCTCATACCACTCTTCTAAAAAAATTACATAATTACGGCGTTCGTGGAGTAGCGCAAAAATTGTTAGTTTCTTATCTTGAATGTAATCACCCTTACCAAACGCGATCTAAACTGATGAATATAGAGTACGGTGTACCCCAGGGTTCTACTTTAGGTCCCTTGTTTTTTCTTATTTATATCAATGACCTTAACAACGCATTGCGAAGTAAACCTTTCTTATTAGCAAATGATACCTGTTTGCTAGTTACTGAAGATAACTCACAAACCCTGAAAAATACAATTACTGATGAATTGAACCGACTAAGCATCTGGTGCTCTGCCAACAAATTAACAATTAACTTGTCCAAAACTTGCGTACTTTTTATTTCGCCAAAACTAACCATGAATTCCAACTTTTCACCCTTTCTTCTTTCGAGTAATGATCGTCGTCGTCGTTTGGCGGACATCTCTTCCAAGACAGATGGAAGGACCAAGGCCGAGGGTTTATCCTTTTACCACCCTGGCCACCAAACTGCTTGGGTCAGATGCTGACTGTAAGGAACTTCAGCCAGCATCTTGTTTCGTCATCCAAAACCATTAGACCAAACATACCTCGGGGTGCTCGATGTATGGGACACTGTGAGATGATGTGATCTGCGGTTTGTTCACTGGCACCACACTCACAATTCGCTAGAGGAGCGAGACCCCATTTGTACATGGACGAACAGAAACGTCCAACACCAGAACGCAGACGGTTGAGCTTGACCAAGGTTGCCCTCGGCAGACTTATACCCAAGGGTCTGGAGCTAGCCTTGGGAATGAAAGCGTGGAGTGACAATGCGTTGGCAGAGTACTCCATGTCCCATTTCGTGTTCGTCCACTCGGCTGCACGGACGTCCATCTCAGAAAGACTGTCTAGTAATTTCCGAGCAGCAGGTACAAATGAGCGTCTAGATTTCAATCTCTCCCTACATATGTCCTGTGACTCATGAAACTGGCCTTGTAAAATGTGGTCAGGGTCCAGGGAGCTGCGGTTGGCTAGGGAGAGTGTCGCTCCTTGGCGGCGAAGCTCAGCTGGCTGGATGTCTGAAAGAACCGGAAGGTAGACCGATGGAGTGGGACGCAGGCACCCAGTGACAATGCGCAAGGCGTCATTTATTACACTGTCGATAAGCCGTATGTGCACGCTGCGGCACCAGACTGGTGCGCAGTACTCGGTAGTCGAGTAGACCAGAGACAGGGCAGCTGTGCGTAATGTCTTAGCGCTAGCACCCCAACCTGTTCCAACAAGTCGCCTCAACAGTGAGACGCGAGCACCTAGCTTCTTGCGCAATGCTTCCAGGTGAGGACGATATGTGAGCGATCTGTCCAGTTTGACCCCAAGATAAGTGGGAACGGGACAGAAAGGTAAGGTCTTACCGATGTTACAGACCTTAAGCTCACGCTTAGCCTCTCGATTGTAGAGGTGAAAGGCCGCCGTCACCGTTTTAGTGTGGCTAAGCTTCAATCGCCAGGTCTGGAGATATTTCGAGAGTGTAGTCATGTCCTGGCTTAGAGTCCTTTCCAACTCCTTCCATTCTCCAGATGTATAAAGTATCGCCAGGTCGTCGGCATAGGCGAACTTCTTGGAGGTTACGGAGGGGACATCATATGTATAGATGTTGAAAAGGAGGGGGGCCAGGACCAATCCCCGGGGGGACGCCGTTTTTTAGGCGTCGTAACCTGCTAGGCTTGCTGTCGCCAGTTGTAAGGGTGAAGCTTCTGTTGTGGATCAGCTCCATAATCATACGAACCATGTGCTTGTCCGGCAGAAGCTGCAACAGCTTGCAGGTGAGACCACGGTGCCAGACAGTGTCATAGGCAGCTGTCAGGTCGATAAAGACGGCACCGGCCTTCTTTTTCGCTTCGAATGCATTCTCAATGCTTTGCGTGAGCAAAGTGACTTGATCCACGGTGGATCTTCCGCGTCGAAAACCCGCCTGTTCCCGTGGGAGCAGAGGGTCAATAAGAGGTTCGACGCGGGCGTAGATAAGTCGCTCGAGAATCTTGTAGGGAACACAGAGCAAGAAGATCGGACGATAGCTCCTTGGGTCCTCTACAGGTTTCGAAGGCTTTGGGACCGCTACTACTAGCGCTCTTCTCCAGATCTTAGGAATTTTGAGATGGTGCAGGCAGGAAGATAGGAAGCCACGTAGCAAAGATTTTAAGCCGGCTCCAGCATGGATTATTAGCTCCGGACAAATGGAATCAGGTCCAGGAGTTTTGCCTGGTTTTAAATGTTGGAGGGCAGCAGCGAACTCCCAATGGGAAAAACTCCCGGAGCCATTCGCAGGATGTAATGGCTCAGCCCTTCAAAGGTCAGACACTTCCTGTAAAACGAGCCGAGATGAGCGTCGATTCACACCTTCGTATTTCCTGTTTTTAACCAGCTGAGAAGCAATAGCATCAGCTGAAACGGGACATTGACGAGGGGATTGTCGTGACCTACCAGTCAAGATGTTTATAGTATTCCATGCCAGCCGGCTGGAGTGCGAAAAGTCAATGTTGCGGACCGTCTCTGACCAGCGATTTCTCCGCTTCCCGTCGAGCCTTGTGAGTAGGGCTGTGGCAGCCCTATCCGAATCAGGGCCCCCAGGTGACTGCAGGAAATGCTGATAGAGGTCTTCACACTCCGCATCCCAGCAAGGTATGTGGTTTGATCGTCGACCACGAGGGATGCATCTTTTCGCCGCAGTGCTTATTACCTTGCAAAAGCACTGGTAAACCTGATCGATGTTCTGAGATTCAGGTGGCGGTATACTCTTGGCCAGTTTGTTGGTTAGGTTAGAATAGTGGTCCCAGTTGGCCTTGCGGAAGTTCCATCGCTTTACAGGCTTGCTCGGTTTTGGATGAGCAAGTTTGGGTGGACTTATAAGCGAGGGTCGGTGTTGTGACCTTGGGAACTTTCCTAAGATACGTCTGTCAGGTAAGCGACTGTCCAAATCGACACTGGCAAATGCAAGATCTGGGTTGGTGTCTGTTTTCCAGCGGCCAGAGTGGAAACTGGCGGCCTCCTTGGAGCTATATAGCAGGGTGAAGTTGTTGGCACTGGCCCAGCCAGCCAGCCAGGCATTCACCATCTGGATTGTTATTATCATAGCCCCAGTCAACATGGTGGCAGTTGAAGTCGCCAGCATAGAGGCAGGGATGGGGGAATGCTGGAAGATCAGAGGAATGCTGGAAGATCAGAAATATAATCCTATTAATATTGTTAGTAATACAAAATATTTGGGTGTTTTCATTCACAGCAAATTGAACTTTAAAGAGCGCATTCTTACACTTGAAAACAAAATAGCTCGCTCCGTGGGCATCCTTAGTAAAGTTAGATATAATTTTCCTCTCAAAACCGTGTTGCAACTATACCATGTTTTCATACATCCTTTATTAATTTATGGCATTGTGGTTTGGGGTTCAACTTAGCCCAGTTACCTTAGCAAATTAAAAACCCTGCAAAATAAGGCAATGCAAATCATATCCGGTTGTCACTATCGCGACGAAGCCAATCCTATATATAAGAAACTTGAAGTGCTACAAATTCATGATTTATATACTTGTGAAACCGCTAAATTTGTTTACTCTTGCTTCTACAACCTAGCGCCAATACCCTTCATAGATTTCTTTACAAAAGTCGATGAGGTTTCCCAAAGAGCTACTAGACAGTCAGTTGATAAATTCAGTCTATATACTCCCCGCTATCCCACAAATAGGCTGCAGAGAAGTCTATATCAAGGAGTTAAAATATGGAATTCTATTCCGAAGGACATCAAGTCACTCAAATTTCAGCAGTTCAAATCTCGTTTTAAAACTTTCCCCTTATCCAAGTACGATCAATAAATATTATATTAATTTGTTGTATTAAGATCGGGATACCAGGCTGTGGCGATTTTTCCTGCTATTGGTATCCCGACTCGTTTCTCATCGGGAACGTGGTCGCTCGCATTAATTTGGACATTCAACCAGATGCGATGATTAAATTCTCTAAAATTGCTCTAATTGACACTGGGTGGTTGCTTGACTCGATGACCGCGAGGTCCATTCGCAACTTCCCTGTCGCATTTCGTGCATTTTTTTCCTTTGTATCGTGTGTATCTTATCATTTACGTATCGTGTTGGTCAACGAGCGACTAAAATAAATACGTTCTGTTCTGTTTTGTAAGTCAAGTAAGCACTACGTTTGAAGAGTAGCGTTTTAAGTTTGTTAAAATGATGCAATAACTAACCACATTGAAGGAAGATTTTTAATTCTATTGCAAAAAGAAAAGTGAAGGCATTATTAGTAAAATTGAAAATTTTTTGGGACAATTCAAAGGTATGTTGATTACTAATTGTGACGATTTCTTTTAAAGTACCGTAGTATTCGAAACCTAGTTTAACAGTTTGCGCCTGCTATTAGCTGATTGGTGACGTAATGCAAATGCGTTTTTTGATAACTTGCTATGAACCGAAATAAGCGTTTAGTATACACTTTGTGACTACTCGTGCTGAGATAATCAACTGACTGTAAAGTAAGATTTTTCTGTTTGCGAACAATATGTTATTTTATGGTTTATGTTCTAATGCGAATTCTTTTCAGAGAGCTTCTGTTTTGTATTCAATTAAAGCCTGGTTATTATCAAATAACAGAATGATTCGTAATTAGGCATCACAATTTGGGCAAGGTTTAGAACCTGTTAGCCCCCCAATAGCTAGGGTCACAGGCTGAAATCTTAGTGCTAATACAGTTTATTTGCAAGTTTGATCTTGTTTGCTATGGCATGTTGCTTAATTAATTAATTAATTTTGTTTCTGCGTTGGTTCGTTTTGTGCGTGTGTTTTTGTTGTTAAATCCATTTGTTTTTTTGTTGTTTTTATTTATTTATGTTTGTTAGGGTCACGCAGCCATGCCTAGTCTTTTTGACGGGCATGCTTCAACGATTACCCGTTTTGCTGCGTGTGCCCTTTTCCACGCTTTTCCAATACTTATTATGAACGTGTGTTTATAACGTAATGGAGTGCGGAAATAAAAAAGAATTGATTGATTGAATTTAATTGATTGCAAATTTATTACCGACTGATCTGAAGTTATTCAACTGCTGACTGCTCTGATGGATCGCCTTCCGAAACCTAAAGACTTGACTACTGAAGCGACTCATCCTGATGCTTCCGGAGCTTTCAAATATTAGCTAGCAACATTTCAAAACTTCGTCGACGCTGTTGCTGCAGCTAGCGAAAATAACAAAAATAATGATGCAAGACAGTTGAATAAACGAAGGCTTCTGGTAAATTTTCTGTCTCCTGCAACATATCCGTATGTCGAAGATATTAACAATTACGACGAAGCTACTCAAACACTCAAAAATCTGTACGTAAAGCCGAAAAATAAGATCTTTTCGCGACACGTTCTGGCAACTAGAAAACAACAACCTGGAGAATCTATCGAAGAATTTCTTCAAAGTCTTAAGATACTCTCTAAAGATTGCACCTTGGAGGCAGTGACTGCCGAACAATACAGAGAAGAATTAATCCAAAACGCTCTTAATGATGGACTGTCGTCGTCCGTAATACAACAGCGCTCGCTTGAAAAAGATGAGCTTAATCTGCAACAAACCTACGAACTTTCTTTTTCTCTCAATAGAGCTCAGCAACAGTCATCGGCTTACGCTTCCTTAGCCGCTTCCGTTCCCAAAGAAATGGCTTCAGCTCCAACACAGGAAGAACTGCTACAGTACCTTTCTGCTCTGCTGCAGGCACTTCTGCACAAAAATGCTATTTCTGTGGAGAGGTCTATCATTGTCGTACCAAATGCCCTGCTCGCTTTGCCGAATGCTTTCTGTGCGGCAAAAAGGGTCACTTTACTAAAGTGTGCCAGTCCAAAACCTCAAGTTCTAAAGGGCGACGTGTTGCTGCTGCGCTTCCATCTTTTTACCTCGCTACTTTAGCAGCAGCACCCCCTGCCTCAGCAACACCGTGGTAAACCTCAAGATCAAAGATCAAATTTCACAACCTTTAGTCAATACCGGAGCATCCGAAAGCTTTATTCATGCAGATATTGTAAAAAAACTGAACTTTAATCCAAAAGGCGGAGTTACTGAAGTTGCTTTAGCTTTCACCTCAAACTCTGCTAAAATCAATGGATTTATTAAGGTAAATGCTTCCGTTTTAGGCAACGATTATCTTCTTAAAGTGGGGTTAATAACACACTATGCGCAGACGTCTTACTGGGAGAGGATTTTCTCAAAATTCATGAATCTGTCACCATTGAAATGGGAGGCACGCAACCCTCTATTACAATACACAACAAAGAAAGAGAGAAGACAACATGCAATGTGTCTGTAGCTGAGGTAACAAACCTACGAACTTGTAACAAACCTACGAGCGTTCGGAGGTAACAAACCTACGAACCGCTTCGACTATTCCAATTTCTAGATAACAAAATCAAGCCGATCGCTACCAAGTCCAGAAAATTCAACTCTGAAGATAAAGGTTTATTGACGAAGAAATTGAAAATCTTTTGAGCAAAGGCATAATTGAACCTTCCAAGTGTTCCCGGCGTGTACAAGTGTTAGTAACCAAGAACAAAAAGCACACAAGAAAAATGGTCATCGATTACTCTCAAACGATTAATCAGTATACTTACTTGGACGCGTATCCCCTTCCTCGCATCGACGAGCAAGCTCATGAACTTGCTTAGTGTAGAATTTTCAGCACCTTAGATCTTAAGTCGGCTATTTATCAAGTTCCTGTCGCAGAAGACCGTCCTTACACCGCTTTCGAAGCTGGAAGGAAGTTGTATCAGTACAATAGACTGCCTTCGGTTTAACTAATGCAGTTTCGGCCTTTCAAAGAATAATGGATTCACTGATTTAGCGACATAAACTGAAAAGAACATACGTTTATGTGGACAACATCACAGTGGCAGGTGAGATCCAAGAAATTCACGATTTGAACTTGAAAGCAGTGTTAAAGGCTGCTTCAGAAGCCAATCTGACGTTCAATGAAAGCAAGTCTACGTTTTCTGTACCTGTTATTGATGTGCTAGATTACAGAATATCACACGGACAGACAAAACCCGATTCTGAACGCCTGAGACCTTTAGTGGAATTGCCTATTCCAAAAACTACTGCCGAGCTCAAAAGATGCGTAGGTATGTTTGCGTACTGCGCTCGCTGGATTAAGGACTACTCATCCTAGATCAAACTGCTGATTCCTGAAAACACTTTACTTTCTTTAATCTACAAGGCTGTCGAGGTGTTTGAGTTTTTGCGAAAAGATCTTTTGAATGCGTGTTTGGGTAACATCGATGAAAAAGAACCTGCTGCAGTTCTAAATCAAAATGGACGCCCAGTAGCCTTCATGTCTAGGACGTTGTCTCCCGGTGAATGCAACTACTCTACCGTTGAAAAGGAAGCAACTTCTATTATTGAAGCTATACGCTAGTGGGCTCACTATCTGCACGGGCGTACGTTTACATTGGTCACCGACCAACGGTCGCTAGCGTTTATGTTCGATCCTACCAGAAGGGAAAAGTGAAGAATGCAAAGGTGTAATTATGGAGAGCTGAATTTGGAACATTTTCATATACAATTCAACATAAACCGGGATCAAAAATGTACCTCCCGATACAATGTCCAGAGTGTGCGGTGCACTGCTGCCTGAAAGTTCTCTAAAAGAAATACACAAAGCTCTACTGTCTCACTTCGTGTGAAGTAAAAATCTAACGTATTACATGGATGACATTCGCCAAGTATGTTCGCAATGTAAAGACTATGCAGAACTGAAGCCTTGATTCTTCATAAAGGACAAACAAGTGCTGATCAAGGCGTTTCAGCCGTGGGAACGCGTAAGCATGAATTTTAAAGGGCCCCTGCGATCTACCAAAAATCGGTACTTACTTGCCCTGATCGATGAGTTCAGCAGATTCCCGTTTGCATTTCCTTGTCGAGATCTAAGCACAAAAACTGTAGTATCATGCCTATCGACTCTTTTCAGTTTGTTTGGTTTTCCAGCATATATCCACAGCGACAGAGGAGCTCTTTTATGTCACGAGAAATAAATAGATACTAATATAACATGCAGTGGCGTCGCTAGGAGGGGGGGCAGCCCCGGGTGCCACCATCTTGAGGTGACACCATTTTTTGATAGAAACAGTGTAAAATTGCTACTAAAAACGTTTTAGGACGTTGTGTTGTTGCAAGCGTCAACGTAAGCTTCATGCGTTCAAAAGCATAAAAGCTTTCGCAGCCCGAAGCGACTGCTTTGCATTGCAGTTACAGGCCTCATTCAATTGCTATCATTGATCGCATTGTCTGCAAAGAGCTCGCGAAGAAATATGTGGGATTTTTTATCCTTTTATGGATGATTTTATCTGCGATAGAAAGTGGGAGGCCAAAACGCGCATTTTAGGTGAAATCTTTATTCATGTACTCAGCAACACCTACTTTATTGCGTCAGAATGCACGTTCTTAAAATGAAGTGAGGTCTTCTTCACACTAACTTGTAGAAAAAAAGTTATGAGGTGTAGGCCCTTAAACTGGTCGCCCAGAGGGTTTATTCAAGTGAACCAAGGCAAAAAGTTTGACCATAATAAAACTTGCACACTTACGGGTACTTTCAAAATATTTATTGCTGCCAGGGTGGATCCGGGAATTTCACCCCCAAATTACCATTTTTGGGGAACCAAAAATGACATTTATTTAAGTGACCAATGGCAAGGCTAAAAGTTGTGTCAAATCACGTGTATTAATGTACTGAACATCAAAATAACCACGACAGCAATTTTATTCGGAGATAACCTCCCGACAGCAGCGATTTTGTACCCCCATGACGTCACATGACATTATTCAAGTGAGCAATGGCAAGGCTAAAAGTTGAGCCAAATCACGCGTAGCGGCGTGTTAATGTGCTGAACATCAAAAGATCGATGATAGCAATTCGGGAGTTATCTCCTTCAACTGAGAAATTCGGAGAAAGTAGGGGAGCAAAAATAATGCGTTTTTATGAGCAAAGATGGCACTGAATATTTAAATAGCAATTTTGCATCCGAGGTTATTCTCTCGGCAGCAAACAAAAAAAGAAAATGTCAATCGTCTTTCCAAAGAATATACTGTATCTTTGAGAGCTTTTCTCGTGCCAAAAAATTTATTAAGTGCCAAAATAACATCTGAAGCCAAAATAACATTCTCGTGCAAGCAGGACGAATTGGTTACTATTTTTAATCAGAGTGGAATGAGAACGTGGAACAGTTATAATAAACCATATCACATGAAATTACAGGAAATGATTGCTTCCAGTAGCAAAAAGGACCAATGACCAAGGTCGGAGCATATGCATTTCATTAAAACACAAAATAAAAACCTCTACAGGCTGTTTCACCTCAGCGGATCATCAGAAGGTATCTAAATTGAAAATTAACCAGATAGAGAATAACTGAGATTGTAAAGTTGATGAAACGCTTTCGACACTAAAACCTGACATGTACCATATTAGCTCAGAAGTAGGATTGTCTCCACTGCATACAGCTCAGAGTTCAAGCGAGCTAATCACAGGTCATGTGACTTGCAAAGCCAGACTAGGAACAACGATAGAAAAAAAAACGAAATGCGTGGCTGAAATACATTGCTATGGTACAGCAGAAACGCGAATAGGGGTATGTTGTGACAAGTATTAGATACGTAGTATTGGTAGACAGGAAAAGGAGGTCGTTAACAGATCAACGCATACGAAATTCATGCAAGAAATAATAAATACATAAATAAATAAATCGGCACATTAATGAGGGTCTGTAATTTTAAAGTTTTTCAGTTTGAATTTTGCTTTATGGCGGCATTTTCCAATATGTTCAAATCTTTTGTTACGAGTGTTATTTTTGTCAGCTTTGGCATCGCCAAAGCTGAAATAGTAACTACCAACGCCTAAAATTTTATGATATAGTTTATTATAACTGTTTCATGTTTTCATTCCACTCTGATTTAAAATAGTAACCAATTCGTCCTGCTTTAATTGGGACTTTAAAATTTTTGGGCGCGAGAAAAGTTCTTTATCCAAGCGATAGGGATATCGTGTACGAATGGTAAGCGATTACATTTACACTGTATGAGCGATAGGGGATAATTTGTTTATTGGTGAATTGAAATATGGATAAATGTTAGACCAAATATGAAAGGGGAGCGAAAAACGCCCGAATCAACCGAGGAAAGTCAAGTGGTCTACTGCTCCAGAAAAATAAGCATCTCGCTTTTAAAAGCTAGTTAGTAGAAGCGGTAGTGGTATCATGGTCGGAGACAGCAGAGTCAGCAAGCAGCAAAAAAATCTGTAAGATTAAAAATTTTCGGCTGGTGGCCTCTTCAAAATTTTTATGATAAATCGCCCGCAGAAACATTTGAAGTGTTAGTAAATTCCAATATTTATTTCTTCCGCATTGCAATACAACAAAATCCGTATAACTACGAAATTACACGGACTTCGCAATACAGTAGCTTATTCCACTTTTTCAAACTTGTTTATAAATAGTAGGTGCTAACAACAATGTGTTTGAAATAGACCATTAGTGGCATGAAACGATTTAAACGTGATTTAAGAAGGTCAAGCAGTGAATGGAATCTTTTGTAGAAAGCCCCCGCCAATAACGCAAAAATGTTTGATTTAAGAAAAAACACCCCCGTTACGCTTTGGTACTCAGAGAGGCTGGGATGTTTTTTGGTAAGAGCTTTCTGCAAAAGATCCGTGCGCCTTCAGTCTCCATGCGCAGTTATGTGGGTTCCAAACTCGTGTCAGACCTTCTTATCAAAAAGATTATACGCGCATCTACAGCGTCTCAGCACCAAGCTCTATTCTAGAATAGCTAGACACCATTAGTCTGCTGATCAGAAGCTCAATGACGCAATTATTTGCAGGCTGTCAATGTTAATGAAGTTTTCGAGATAATTTGTAATTATGTAAATAAATAATGTAAATAAACAGTAATTATGTAAATAAACAATTATGTAAATAAACTAAGTAAATAAACAATTTGCTAAAAGAAAGGGAGGAAGGCCAACGAGAAGGTGAATGGATTTGGTGAGAGAAGATATGGAGATGGTTGGAGCAAGAGAGAGACACGAAGTTGAGCGAGTCTAATGGGGAAGACTTTCGCACTGTGGCGACCCTGAATAGGGAAAAGCCGAAAGAGGAAGAATGAGTAAATAAACAATAATGGTCTTTTCCCAAAATACAACTTATTATCAAAGCCAATGCTGAAAAGTTAATTCTATAAATCAGCAAAATTCTATCTGGAGTTGGGATTAAAAATCACTCGCATTCAAGAATTTATTCAATTTTTCTCCATGAAGTGTTTTGACGAACTATCCTAGGAACAATGTTTCCTCTAAGCTGTGCGCGTGTGCGCGCGCACACGGCTTTCAGAGACTACGCACAGACATATCATGATGAAGCAATATTTTTGGTTGGCAAGTTGAGGAAAATTGTTCTTGGACCTGCTAAAAGGACGCATTTCTTCGCAAAGTGTATCGAGCAGTGGCGTCGTGCCATTGGGGCCCGCCCCCCAAAAATTTTTTTGAGATGTGTTGCTGCTTTTTATAATTTAAAAAATTGAAAATTAAAAAAATAAAAAATTTAGCCATAAAAAAATAAAAAATTTTGCTTTTCCATATCCTAACATGCATCGCTCAACCGTAATAAATTGTTTAAATCGGCTTTTTTCTTTGTGTAGTATGCCGAACTTCGTTCACTCCGATAACGGAAAATCATTCTTGTCAAAAGAGCTAAAAAACTTTTTGCTAGAAAGAGAAATTGCATCAAGCAGGTCGTCACCACATCATTCCACAGGAAATTCATAAGTTGAGCGTTACAGCGGAATGATATGGAAATCTATTCGTTTAGCACTGAAAACTAACATCCTTCTTGTTTCATCATGGAAAGCTGTGTTACCGGATGCGCTTGAGTCGGTCCGATCCTTGCTCAATACAAACACTAATTGCACACCGCATGAGTTGTTTTTTCATTTCAATTGGCTCTTCCCATCAAAGAAATCTTTGCTGCTTGACTTTCCACTCCTGGTGCTTGTGCAGTATTTTATCTTGTGTGTTCTTTATTGCAAATACAAGTTTGTTGCTTGTATTTTATCTTGTGGGTACTTTATTGCAGATTACAACGATTTTATTTAGTTGATTGAAGCCATGATTTTCCGTTATGATATTGGTCAAGTTCAGAACACCACGTCGAATTGGTTCGGTGTATGACGTTTCGCTACTCACTCACAAAATACTGTGATGTCACAGCCAAAAAATGACGTCAAAAAAGAACCTCTTTGTTTTCTGTCAAAGGCAATCATTGCAGCTTGAAATTGGAAACTTGTTTGACATTTTGCTTGTTAACAAGTGGACCAGTGTAAGCAGGAATTTGCGAGTGGACCAGTGTAAACAACTACACAGCCCAACAAAAAAATTTTTTTTGCCATTAATATTTCAACGGTTTTAGGGTTTATCAGATGAGCTGATTCTAAAAATGACCTTACTTTTGCTGAATTGACTCTAGATAGTTTTTGAGATATATCTTTCAACACTAACTAATGAATAACGCCAAAAATATTACAGATAAGAGCTGTTTTTGCTGACAAAAAGATTTTGTTTCGTGACAAAGAACCAATTGTCACAAGCTTTAGAGAGCTGTTTCATTGCATAATACCTCCACTGGTTCTTTCTTGCCTTCTCCAACATCTTTGCACCTTTTATAAATATAATGGCGTGCAAAACTTCAGGTCACCTTCTTCATTTTGGTGCACCCCCCATGCATTTATTTATTACACAGTGTGCAACACACTGCGGTATACACAACCGTTTTTTCGCATATTCCACGAAGCTCGATTTTGCTGAGTGCAATTGCATTTTCTGTACAGCTCAGCATCATCTTAATCTTTCCGATATCTACTTTTGATCTCTTACCTTACAATGCTCTTCTCCACCTTTGGAACCTCGCCCTTAAATCTTCCATATTTTCGCTCATCAGCGTACAAAATGTCATTCAACAATTATGATCTTTCTCTCGCATCTTTCGTCACAACATCAACCACAATAGCGAATACTAGTGGTGATAGCACAGACCCTTAATGTGCACCAACACTCTCCCCAAATTCCTCCAACAACCTCGATCCACCTCCGACATTCGTCCTTAAACCCTTATATAAGCTCATCACTGCTCGCACCAACACTTCTTGCAATCCTTTCTTTCTTCGTGCCCATTTCGCCACTTTTCTAGGGACCCTATTAAATGCTTTTCCGAAGTCTACAAAACACGGGGAAACCATTTTTTCCTTTCCACGGAATTCCTCTCGTATCTTTCGCAAAATAAACAACACATGAGTTGTGCCTTACCCAGGCATAAAGCCAAATTGCATATCATCTATCGCTACCCAATCTAATTATTCTGTTCTCGAGCACTCTCTCCACTGTCTTCATTACGTGCTCCAGCAGCTTTACTTCTCTATATGTTTCGCAATCCATCACAACCCCTTTTCCTTTAAAGACTGGAAAAACACTTGTTTTCGATTCCTCTAATGTATCTTCACCACCTAGTATTCTCTGACAAAGCTTCTTTGTTATAACACCGAACTTTCCACTTGCCATTATCACACTTATATTTACTCTTAAAGATCCAGCTGCTTTTCTCAATTTCATCTCACTCATAACCTTCATTACCTCCTCATAAGTTACTTTTTGAACTGGTCTTTCAACCGTATCTGCTTCTGCCATTTGATCCTATTCCTTTTCCACATTCAAGTTCTTTTCCATGTGCTCCTTCCATAATTTCCCTCGATCTAGCTCATTCACTACAATTCTTCCATCTTTACCTTTCATGCCACCTCCACCCTGCAACCATGCATGTTCTATCCCCCTGAATAATTCCCACGCTTAAAAAAACCTGACATGCTTGTCACCAGCAAAGATTTATCAAGTTTCTTGGCATTGCTCAGCAGGGTGGATCTAGAAACCCGTAGAGGGCGACGCCCAAAAAATAATCCATCGTTTGAAATTTATCGAATTTTCCAGAACATTTAGGGAAATGATGTTGTTTTAGGGTGCTATCGCCCTCACTGCCCTCCTCCCGGATCCGCCATTGGGGAGCAGTTTGTTATTGTGAATAGCTGAAGCTTGATAAGGCGAAGTTTGAGCCTTGCATTGCTTAGCAACCTGTTTCTCGCAAGTGGTATCTAGTTGAGACGTGTATTTTATAAAAATTTTCACTGCTGCCTTAAAATTACGTATACTTGTATCATAATGAGGATTTATTGACAGCATGTAACATGATTCTGCTTTTGCTTGAAAAATGGCATAAATGGATGTTTTAAAAATGCGATAGGCAAAGCTTAAAAGCCAGAACGGGAAACAACAAAACGTCAATATGGCTAGTGTTGTAATTGTACATCGACGTTTTGTAATTTCAAATCTTCAAAAATAGGAGAAAATTTTTGTTAAGATTAGACATTATTTGCCACCAGTTTTTTTATCAATGAGTGTATTTTTTTTCTCACTGCATTAAGCAAAAAGGATTGAAGCCAACAGCATTGCTTAAAAGAGGCATACGGATAGCAGTGCCATTTCATAAAAAAAATGCATTTATCTCGAAAACTAAAGCCAATTCAGCAAAATTAAGACCATTTTTGGATTCAGCGCACCTGATATACCCTAAAACCGTTGACATATCTTTGGCAAAAATTTGTGTGCTGGCCAGTGCTATTTGCGGGTACTTCGACGCCTAACTTATTTGACTATAATGTTATTAGGCTATTACTAGTAACAGACCGGCGCTTGGTGTATCGGTTAAGAGCGACGACTTGGCAGCCGGTAGACTGGAGTTTTATTCCCAGTCGGGTCATACTAAAGACTTTAAAAATAGTATTCGCAGCTTTCGCGCCAGGCGCTCTGCACAAGCGGAAGTGCGAAGGGTTTTGTGTATGTGTTGGGTTTTGTGTATGTGTTGTTCGTCATGTTATGTCCCTTAACAGCGTTCAATCATTCGTGATTGAAAATTGTAATGGGCCGACAATTGAAAATGGCCTAAACAATGTGTGCTTGCACCCGCTGTCCCGTACCTTTACCTTTACTAGTAACAGTTTCATTGTTTTGTTTTAGAAACCACGACAGCTTCAGATGGTGAGTAGCTTTGCATATCTTTGCAGTAAGTTGTTTGCAATAGTCGATTGAAACAAGGGTAACTTACATTGATAAAATGTTGATGATGTTTTCGCTATATTCATCCTCCTGTCACGAGAAAGCGACGGAGGCGCTGTTCGTTGGACGAATCCTGACTCGCTTACGAGTTGCTCTCGTTTCGTGGTTGAGTTTGGCTTCTCATATCTTTGATTTGCCTTTTGTCATATTCCATCAAGAAATGATAAATATTAGAGCTTCGGGAGAGGCTTTGCTTTAAGTAGCCATAATAATGCAACTGTCAGTGAATTTATTATGAACATTTTTATTGCAGAACTAAACGTTTTCGGCCTTTCATCTGGCCCTCGTCAGAGAAATAAAATAAAAGCATATATTAACTCGAAAAAATCAGAATGAAATGAGATTTTAAAAAAATCAGAGAGCGGTTAATGAATCAGCGTAATAATAACACAAATTATGACATAACAATTCAGGTATTATGTGTGCATATTATACAACACCATACGATCATAGGTCTATAGTATTTATACATACAGTTTATAAACAATAAAACAATATAAATTAATAGTTACGATGACGGAATACATTTAAAACGCATTCAGCAGAATCGACAAACCTCCTCCATAAAGTGGGGCATTTAGCTTAGGGTTGTGTTTTTTTTATCAGTAGAGCTTCTTGAATTTTTGTTTCGTACTTGGTAGTGCATTGCCGGAGTATTTGAAAATTGTTTAGGTCGTATTCTGTCTCCAAGCATGTTTTGCAATCCTTAATATGTATCTATGTGGCGTGTCGTCATACCGGTGTGTCACCTGTTATATGCATCACACGAACTAGTAAATTTATACACGACATTAGACAATAAAGCAAAAGGAGTAATACCTTTGAGAGGAAAATACGAGGCAGTTTCCATGGTAGTAAAATATACGTTAATATCGATATTAAATTTGAAGTTAATCAAGTTTGCTAGGCGTTTTGCAAACTGGTTGGAAGTTTTTCCGTAATATGGTATGCCAATAGAAAATAAAATTTTTTTTTTATATTTTTCGGGTTTGGAATTGCCATTGAACTTTTCGATTACCTTGTTTATGAATGAGTTGGGGTAGCCATTTTTTTGAAACAATGAGCATAGTTTTTTTTACTTCTTGCTTATACAAAAAATCGTTAGAGCAGATTTTTTTAACACGATACAGTAAGCACACTATAAGACCAGCTTTCCATGTCTGTGGGCACTTAGCGTTAAAGTTTAACAGTAGTCCAGTGTTGGTTGGTTTACGCCATACCACCCAAGTATTGTAGCCACTCTCATTCAATTCAGTTTGTATATCGGCAATCCACGATCATAAAAAAACACAAAACCGGCAATCCACGACCATATTAAGGATTGCAAAACATGCTTGAAAACAGAATACGACCTGAACAATTTTCAAATACTCCGGCAATGCACTACCAAGTACGACACGAAAATTCAAGAAGCCCTACTGATAAAAAAAAACACAACCCTAAGCTAAATGCCCCACTTTATGGAGGAGGTTTGTCGATTCTGCTGAATGCGTTTTAAATGTATTCCGTCATCGTAACCATTAATTTATATTGTTTTATTGTTTATAAACTGTATGTATAAATACTGTAGACCAGACCAACCAGGCCCGTTCAATAATTTAATCTGGCCCGGCATAAATTTCTGAGTATATCAAAAAAAGAAGAGAGTCTCTAGCTCATTTCTATCAAAAGTCACGATTTTAAAAGTAAATACAAATCGAAAGCTCTCTACGGCAGCGGGGGGGGCAGTAAATGTGAAAAAAAGCTCACGTCCAGCATGCGACGTGACACGAGCTTTGTCCATTTTTTCCAGATGAATTAAGTACTTTCAAAAATTTTGAATTTTTATGCTTATATACAAGGAAAAACTCATTATTAAAGGTTGTAATAAAATTATTAGTTACATAATAGACAAAGGTATCACAACATAATAGGCAATGTGGCATAACATTCGGAATAAATATTTAAAGTTATCGCAAGAAATCTAATTATAAGAAGATGGTCGGGAGAGCCTAAAACTCTGGAGCACCGCTGTACAGAGCAAGTTATTGGTCAACACATCCTTCCCTAAATGGCACTGTCAAAAAAAAAATGTGGACACGGAGAGCAGTGTTTTCAAGAAAAAATGGACTGAGAATTGTTTCTTCACTGAAGTGAATACCAAACCAGTGTGTTTGGTATGCAATCAGCAAGTTGCAGTGTTCAAAGAGTTTAATATTCGGCGCCACTATGAGACTCATCATAAGGACAAGCATGACCACTTGATAGAAAAAATAAGGAAAAACGAGACGAAAAAGATCCCTTGTCATCTGTTATTTGAATACATAGGATAGGTTGTAAATGCAGGCTGTATACGTTGGATAGGTTACAAAACATAGTACTGAAAAACAAAGCTAAATATTTGGAGTTGACATTCTTTTACTGATTCGGCACGCCTGAGAACAAAAAGTCTGGAATATATCCCATAAATTGTACAATAAGTGCGAACGAAAGCGTTGGACTTGATAAGTCGGACAGAAAAATTTCCAGCTTATTTCGTTTGATAAATCTATTTGCGTCAAACTGTTCGTCCTTTCTCTAATAGACCTTTTTCCAAGCCGTTCGGCTGCGCAAGTTATATCTGGTACCTTTCGCTGCATCTTAATTCATTACTACAGCTGTATTTTGAGATAGAATCTGGCTACCAATCACCTGAAAGTATATTTCTAGTATTTGTAATTTGTTTTCTTACAATATTTTTGCGACAATCGTCCAATTAATCGGTTATAGAATTTAAGAACCTATTTACGTTGTATTACGATAATTTTAGCTGAGTGAGAAAGTATAGTTGATAAACCCGTGAAAAATTATTAAAGGAAAAACCTGTAGGAGTGGAAAATGGTCCAAGAAATACAGGTAGACAACTTAAACACTCGTCGATCCAAAGACCTACCTGTGCAAGCCTAGTTATGACCAAAATATTGTTTAAATACGATTGACAGCATATAAAGTATCATAGATTAAAAACAGACCGCTATCGGAGCGGGAGGTCTGAATTCGATTCCCTTGTCGGTCAATATCGGACGCAGTGTCGCCACACCGCTGCGACGTTTCTTGGGAGTTAAGCCGCGGAGATGCCCCCCCCCCCCCACTTTTCGGCGTATTACCGCGAGTATAACGAAGGTTGTATTTCTTATCCCTTCGAACTTAAGTAGTGCTTTCAAAAGTTGCTATGTTCCTCGGTTTGTTGTTGCTTCAAAGCCGAGATGGAACCGGTCAGAATTTTTTCGACCCAACCGATAAAATCCAAAACCTACGCCGTTTGACCGGCGCGGTCGACCGTTTTTTTACGGAAGGTTTGTGTTCAGTGCTCGATTAGCCTAACGACAAACTGTAGTTTGCACTAACTTTGTCACTAGATGCATTGAACACGTAAAAATTCATCTAATAAAAACATCACAAACTCACCACAGTTTAAAATCATCTATTTAAATCCCGACAGTCTGTTTCACCCCAAAGGGATCATCAGAAGTATCTAAAAATCATGTAAAAAATCAAGAACTAAAAAAACTAAAACAGTGCATCTCACAGGTCCAAATGTACAATGACTGGCACTGTCCACTGGCATAGCGGAATGTACCGTAGAGCGAGACAGCGCTGTTTCTGGCTATTAGCCTTCATCAGCCGCCCTCAGGTAAGAAACATTCATCTTCCAGGACGAATGATCTTGCCAGGATCACTTATCCCTTCGGATAAATATTTCTTAAAGAATTTAACCTTTGTGGTACGCAATCCACTCGTGTGGCTACGTCACCATTCCAGTCAAACTCTTTACGTGGCCAGGGTGAAGAGCAACAACTAAAAAGCAATGTCCTTCCTGGCCTACCGGATGAGAAGTACCGGAAGAGGAAGTCGTCATGACTTCCCATCCAGTAGGCTAGGAAGGACATTGCTTTTTAGTCGTTGCTCTTCACCCTGGCCACGTAAAGAGTTTGACTGGAATGGTGACGTAGCCACACGAGTGGATTGCGTACCACAAAGGTTAAATTCTTTAAGAAATAATTATCCGAAGGGATAAGTGATCCTGGCAAGATTATTCGTCCTGGAAGATGAATGTTTCTTACCTGAGGGCGGCTGATGAAGGCTAATAGCCAGAAACAGCGCTGTCTCGCTTTCCGGTACGATTTACTGGAGTGCTTTGCACTGTTGGTGATGGAGTGCTGTTATAGCCTCTGACCCAACAAGAGGAAGTCGTCATGACTTCCCATCCGGTAGGCCAGGAAAGACATTGTTTTTTAGTTATAGCGGAATGTCTTACGTTATTCATATTATTATTTATCAATAAAGACATTATTTGAATGAAAGTAAACTTCCCCTGTTGATCGTTTCAGTTGGATAAATTCGAAGCTGGCATTATTTGACTTCATTTGATTTGACTTGGACATTTAATTAACATGTTACTATATACAATAATAACATGTTACTACATAACGCTGTAATATATAAAATCCACTTGAATGATTAGCATAAATCGATAAGTGGTAAAATCAGCATATTATGAAAAGGCCCATGATTTTGTTTTTTAAACCACTTTAAAATCATTCTTTTTTTGAACCACTTTAACAAACGCCACAACCGTCCAACCCGGGCTGTTGCGTCACACACCGACCTGCTCGCGCACATGGACATGGAAAGAAGCTTTTGCACATGGAAAGAAGCTAAAGCGTATAGGCTACGATGGAGCGCTACGGTGATGTAATGACATCACAATAGTACCACAACCCTGCTAAAACAGAAACGTCAACTACGCTAATAAATATGCAAGTCTCCCTGCTGAAGACAAACAACAATTATTTTGTTTTCAGAAGGTGTGATTTGTTAATGCCATTTTTCATGAAACTGATTTATTTAAAAAATATCGGTGTGGTGTTTAGATGAAATATTTCGGTTGGTGTGTAGGTGTATTTTAGTTGCAAGAAAGGAGCATTTGACCGGTTTTTCGACCGGCTAGTCCGGATGGTCGAATAATCTCGACCCGACCGGTTTCCATCATCTGTTTCAAGGTCCACGTTTGTTATACCCATCATATAGCCCAGTGGGTTTTAATCTTTCAGGTTTAGAGGAACCGTTAGAAAACATTCCAAAGACTTGAGGAACCCATGGACCGAGTTTGCTTTTAAAAAGTGGAGGGGACAAATTTTGTGTGATAGGCTATGTCGTACATGCTCTTGACAGAAATATGTCGCTTGAATACTACCGGTACTACAGAACGCTGACGTCTATTACGTAGTCCCAAGTTTAAATGCCTGCTGAGGCATTTGTACATTTTGTGAGCTTATTGATCCTACATCTTAAGTTTGCTATAAAAAAGACATGTCTATTTGATTTTCATCTCATCGGCTTTCCGTTTTTCGGAAATTATTGTATCGTTTCGATTTCGTTTGCCACGTTAACGTACATGAACCTTTGAAGGCACAACAGGCAACAGCGATTGTGACGCCACTCGAGGTCTTAGCTGTAGCGCGTTTTAAGGTGGATTTACACGTACAAAAATTTCCGCTCCACTGAACAACGCTTATTTTGTTCTTTATAATGTCATGCAGCTTGCCTCCATTTTGCTCCACTTGCGTCAACTTTGCTCAACTGCTTTCACGCAAATACTTCAACTCCGCTCCACTTATTTGCTCCACTCCCGTCAACCTCTCTCAACTTGTAATCACGCAAGTTGACGCAATTACTTCAGCTACGCTCCACTCGTGAATCGCTCTTGTAGCGAAAATTTTGAATTTGAAGGGAGCAGAGATTGGATTTGACCCATGAGGCACTCAAGTCTTTTGGGACAAAACGTCGGCAAAAACTTGATAGCTTGAAGATTTTACCACAAAATTTTAAAACGACTATAAACTGGGTTTAAAAGGCTGTGTTCTGACTCGAGTAAGCAAACTTGCTGGGCTATTACAGCAAGTTAGGCTAGGCCTAGA
Source organism: Trididemnum miniatum (assembly GCA_964006365.1). Lineage (NCBI taxonomy): Eukaryota > Metazoa > Chordata > Ascidiacea > Aplousobranchia > Didemnidae > Trididemnum > Trididemnum miniatum. Next base: position 31,440,235 of record OZ023235.1, read on the forward strand.
CTAAACATTTTTAAAATTCAGTTTTACTTTTTCATGTGAAAGTGTAAAATTGTAAAAATTTGCGCATGGTGCTGTTGTTAAAACAGTTACAATCCAATTTAAGTTGTGAAAAATCTTCAATCTATGAAGCAAGCGCTGATATGAAACTAGAACAGCCGTATTCTACTAGGTCTGCCGTATTCTACGGATACCGGTAGTTTGCTACTGGTACTAGTTTGTTTCCTTTCTACATGTCAACGTGAAGCTAAATACGCAAAAAATCATTATCAACAAAACCGCTATAGCGTTTTTGAGAGTCACATAATGCGTAAAGAAAGTATAAGTACAAAAATTTTACAGTCGCAAGGCAACAGTGATATGGTGTAGGGAATAGTGAGAAGCACTCCCACTCGCACGGCAGGAGATCAATATTAAATACCCTCCTGGGTTTAGATTTTTTGTCAGCGCTTTATACTGAAGTCGCTGCAGCGATTCTGTTGAAAATGATTTTTCGTGTATGTAGCGTTTCGTTACATGTCATCACTTTTTTTGTATTCTTGTATGTTTAGCCAGTGAAAGCAAAGTGTTGGCCGTCAGCATGGACCGTTGCAATTGTGATGTCAAAGAATAACAACCGGTGCATACCGGTACCCTGTTTCGCTTAGTAGAGTAGTTTTAGCACTTTGGCAGACTTTACTGGTATCGGTGATGACTAGGTGATTTAATTTAGCCAGATCATAAGCTGCCTGTTAAGCACTGGTAATCACATTTCTTTGCTCCTCACTACATTTCTTTGCTCAAAAATGATGTAAAGAGATAAGCTTAAAGCTTACCCTGCATTACTAATAAGCTATGCTTTTACCATCAGCAACTTTTGGTATTGACTTGTTGTTTTGCACTCCTTGATTTCTTTAACTTTGTTAAAGGGACGTTCATCATAGGAAAAGCCAAAGGAATTGATCATAAAGTATGCCCGATATAAAACAAGAAACGCCGGGGAGTACCGTTGGCTTCGTTCTGTGACGTAAGTTCCACGTGACGAAAGTTCTGGCAACATAAGCATATTAATGAATGCACACAATAATCACAATGTTTTTAAGAGCATGTACGGCAAGTGTTTCAGTTATTTGGTGACATTGCCGGTATGTTATTAGGTCTACAAGAAATATCAAAGTTATTTGTTCGTACTTGTGCGCACTAAATATTTATTCCAAGTAAATCTATTATGTACAGACCGAGCTACCAGTACTGCACTAATGACAATTTTCATCAAACAGTACTCAAAAAAGCTTTGGCAGTGTCTATTTTGTTGTTATCGGCAAAACATGGCTGCTTCTGAGCATGAGGTGCGTGACGACAAAATAACTTCTAGGTCTATTTTGCCCGCAGTAGATCCTGATTGTACACACTGCTGGCAAAATAGATCTAGAAACTATTTTGCCATTAACGGCAAAATAGAGACTTCCAAAATTTTTTTCAGTGCTGACTTCATTGGCAGTACCAAATGTCTATTATCTAACTTGGGTATTTTAGTTTTAGTATTTAGTAGCATATTTATTCTCCTATCACGAGAAAGCGATCAATGCGCTATACGAGCTCGATTAGGAGTTGCCAGCCATCTGTCTACCACACCAAGATGGGGGAATCCCGCTAAGTGCCTTTCCCAACGGCACAACAAGTAAACTTGCCGGCTTGTTCTTTACACTGTCCCTTTAATGCTGAGCGTCAAGCAGGGAAGCTGTGAATACCAATTTTAAAGTCATTGGTTTGACCCGACTCTGAATCAAACCCGAGTCTACAGCTCAAGAGACAGACGCTCTGTACCACTCAGCCATCTGAGCGGTCTCATCTAGAGTGAGCCGTCCGCATCTAGAATAACCCGTTCGCGTAAGGCGATGAAAGACGCGGACGGCTTACTCTAGATGAGACCCCTCTTACCTTAGTTGACAGCAAATACTATTCAGTAGTAGAATGCCACAGCCTTTCTTTGTCAACACCATGATTAAGAAAGTCTACTGTGCATGGATTTCATTACTTACTTTCATGACACCCTCAATTCAAACCTAGCTATTATGTTTACCCGTATGATTATTCTTTAGTCTCTAATTTGAAGAGCACACATTTATTTTGCAGTCTACCGCAGTGCAGTGTTGGCATTTTTACTGGTTTGATTCAATGATAACCTGGCATCATAACTGCGTGAAAAGCCAAATGTAGTCTAGTTCCCAGCGTAGTTATTTGTGTGTTTGGTAATGTTTTTAGTTATAGTGGCTTATGATTTTTTGCAGGTCTATAGCTTAAGCCAGTAAATAGTAATGACCAATACCAAATAAACAGTATATTATTTTTTCCTGGCAACGCTGCTTTACAACGAGTAGACTCGTTAGGATTTTTTTTAAAGAGCGTCTGATTTGTTATTAAATAATTGCGACAAGTTCTGGTTTATTTGTTTTTGCAAGTTATTTTGTTTTATTCCATTTTCTGCATGCCACTGAAAGTAATGCTTGTTTGGCAAAAGTTAAGCAACTAACTTGAAAATCTAACTTATCAGATTATTGTAAATGATAATGGGAAATATTAAAAGCCTAAATGCCATATCTACTGCTTTTTGAAGTTTTCTGTATTGTTTGGTATGCGTAGGTAGGGAGTCGTTTTGCGAAATTAAAGCTTGATGGAGAAGTCCATGCGCACACGCAGTTGATTATAAATTGTTAAAAAAGATGACACATTTTTGTTTGTTTGATTAAAAAAAAAATGATCGATCTACCGCAAGGTGATAGTGATTACTGGTTTCATACCATCTCTTTCTTACAGTGGGATTTGATTACTCATTCGCTTTTCGTATTAATCTATTTACATCTAAGACAATTATCACTTAAAATTTATAAGTTTTTAACTACTGTGTTTGTTGCGTTGCAGGAGTCGAAATCATATACAATTTCTATATAAGAAAACTTTCAAGTTGAAATGATGGTGAAGCTTATGAAAACTCAATTTTAATACCACCAATTGACTGATTTTTTTGACTTGCTGCATGGAAACTCGATATGATGAATCACTCAGATTTTAATTACTGAACTCAACAATCACTGATTAAAAAAACTAGAATGGTAGAACAATCAAATCTATTGCCAAACGCACTCTGAGCGACTTGGTATTTCAAAACGAGTTTTGCTTTTAAATTGATGTGATAATTGTACCTATTTGGTTGTCCGCATTGACATAATTAATCATGATTTAAGAAGGACTAATTCATTCGTTGACTAAAGCTAACTGTGTGTATTTGTGTATTTGCTAGAAGTGAGGAGCTTATGGAAAGAAACTGTTGATTTTTAAGTTTAAAATATTTAATCAAACTGCTAGAGGTGTTTGGCTTATGGAAAGAAACTGCTGATTTTTAAATTCAAAATATTTAATCAGTTTGTGTACACTAGAACCATAATATGTTGTTTTGCGTGTTGGTTTTGAACAATATTGATCAAGATATAGTTCATTTTTTTAGCCGTATTACAGTAGTCTATCGGTATATTGCCAAAAAGTACTACAAGGCCATGTTCGTGCCAATGTCTCAAGAACCCTCAACAACAACAAGTTTTATTTGTCGCAATGCATAACAACACCCATAGCAACAGAGGAAATACGTATGTTTTCGAAGATTGCTGCATCCAGGAAGCCGTGAAGAAACAAAATGTCTTCTTGTCGAAACGGCTTCTGTCAAAGGCATGCGTGATAATCATCACATTGAACAATTGACGGAACATACTCAAGAATTTGGGTTTAAAAAAAGGGGAAAAAATGACAACAGTATACGGATCGGATCAAATGCTGTAAAATAATAAAGTAAAACAGATTTTGCTAATGTTAGAAAAAGAGTAAAATTTACACTCAATTATATTGGTTTATTAAATGCAGTTTGTATTGGGAAAGAAAGTTCATAATAGATAGTTTTTTTAATTTGTATGGGATTGAGTTCCATATTTTAACTCCGGAGAATCTAATAGAATGATATGTAAGATTCAATATGTAACAGAGATTGGGCGGTAATTTTTAATGGCAGATTTGCAACTTTTTTGAATACCGGTACCACTTTTGCCGCTTTAAGACTGTTTGGAAAACTTCCAATTTAAATGACATATCGATGAAGTGTGCTAAGTAAGGGGTAAGAATAGGCGCAGCCAGTTTTACAAATTAAGTGGGGATATCGTCGGGTCCTGTAGATTTTTTCCAATTTAGTGAGCATAGTTCAGCATAGACTTCTTCAAAAGGTGGTGGATTTAAATAAATTGAGGAAGAAATGCTGTTTTTGAGAAAATGTGTGTATGAAAAGTTATCTTGATTTTCAATATTTTTGGCAAGTTTTTCTCCAATAGTAATTGTTAAAAGCATTTGCAATATCTTCAGCGTCAATTAAAGTTTTGTTCTCGTTTTTAATGAGTGATATTGAGTGATTAGCTTGTTTGGGGGAGGCAGTCAGAAGTTCTTTAATCACTCTCCAGGTTCCGCATGAGTCATGTTTCGCATCATTCATAGCGATTTGGTAATGCAAAGATTTTGAGCGCTCTTTAATTCTGGCAAGTATATAGCTGTATCTTTTATAGTATTGCTTTAGTTCGTCGTTACCATTAATGAAATGAGAGGTATGAAGTTTTTGTTTGTGCTTCACTGATTTAAGAATTGCTTTTGTAATCCAATGCTTTGTTTTCAAGCGACGCTGTTTACGTGAATATTTTCTTAAGGGGGCATGTACATTTAATGTGTTTTTAATTATCTGAAGCATTTGATCGAATAACACATCAAAATTGCTTTGGTCAACGACAGTATCAATGCCGAAAGTCAAGGATAAGACTTCTTGCAAATCATGTAAAAAAAGATCTGGGTCGAAATTCGCTTTGCTTCTATAGTACTTGTTTTCCAAAGTGGAAACTTTTTTCTGGTCAAGATTTTTAATTAATATAAAAGTAGGAAAATTATGATACCGGGAATAATCTTTGATCTAGTGTCATTGGTGAGTATATGATCTAACAGCGAGCTGGAAGTGGCTGTGATTCTAGTAGGTTTATCGGTAACAGAGTAGAACGCGTTGCTACATAACATATTCAAATAAGAAATGGTATGTGAATTGTCTGTGTTTAGTATGTCAATATTAAAATCAGTATCAGTATAGTTTATTTACCACGCACCATATTAATCAAATGACAATGTTGAAGTATTCATTCTAGTTACTTGGTTACATGATGAGGTGACAGGGAAATACCAAATGGTCATCGAGCCAGCTGTCACCTCATTTAATCACAACATTTAACTTTTTTATCAAAACGACAGCATTTCTACAGACAGACAAGCCAAGGCAAAGCGAAAACACAACAAATCAATATGTACACACTGCATAGCGTAACATGCGATAACAGTTAATAAGTTCATGTCAGTTTTTCCATTAATGCAATCTGATTGCTTCATATGCCAATAAAAAATTTTGGATTAAGCTGAATAAGAGACAATTAGATGTGATTTTAATTTTTTTTTAATTTCAAGTAAGAAAAGAATTTAAACTCGTTTGGTACATTTTGCCAAATTTTTGATCCCAAATATCCTTGAGATTTTTTACCGATTTCAGTTCGTTTTCTTGTAATGAAATAATTATGTTTCATAGCATGACGGGTGCTATAATGATGGACTAGTGCAGTCTTAGTTAACTTAATTGAGTGTATTTCCCGATTGTTCATAATAGAATACATCTTTTTAGCTATTTCTATCCTAAATATGTCTTTAATTTTTAAAAAATTTAGTGTTTGGAGAAGTGGACTAGTATGAGCTCTGAATGGGCTACGGGTTATAATTCTTATAATGCGTTTTTGCATTTTTTCCAAAGGATCAAGATAACTTGCAGCAGCTGAACCCTATAGATGAAATGCAGTATTGAAGATGGGAGTAAATTAGACTGCAGTAAACTATCTTGAGTGTACTGATGTCTCCATAATTCCGTAATTTCATTAGTGCCCATGAACCACTAGATAGTTTTGAATAGACATATTGAATGTGTTTTTTCCAAGTAAGTTTTTCATCAAAAAATATACCTAGATACTTTATTTGACTTACTTCTTCAATAGTTCATCCAGGCTAAACTCATTCCAGACTGTAAAGACTTTTTTTGCATTGCTTTACCTGGACATCTCGGCTTCATCTCTTTTCTAAATTGCGCCCTATTTTTAGCAGGCGACTATTCCCAAACAACGATAACCAACGAAAGAGCCTATAGCTACTAACCCACAACTAAGTTACTGGCAGCCTAACTATGTGGGCCAGTAACTTAGTTGTGGGTTAGTAGTTATAGGCTCTTTCGTTGGTTATCGTTGTTTGGGGACAGTCGCCTTCTAAAAATAGGGCGCAACCTAGAAAAGAGACGAATTCGAGATGTACATCTAAAGCAATGCAAAAAAAGATTCTTTACAATCTGGAATGAGTTTAGCCTGGATTGGCTGTGTGTAGCAAGGCTGACGAGACTTTTGTTATAGTCGAAACATTAACTTGTTCCTTGCAAATTTTTTCTTCAATAGTGTTTTTTCCTATTTTCACTTCGCTCTGAGTTTTTTTCTTCGTTTGGGTAATTATCATGAACTTAGTTTTATCATAGTTAATGTTAATTTGTTTATTTTCGTCCAATCGTCCATTTTACCAAGTTCACAGTTTACACTAGTGTTCAAAGTTTTAAGACATTTATTGGACAAAGTTAGCACTGCATCATCTGCAAACAATTTAGTGTTTAAATTAGACGCTAGTAGTAGGTCGTTTATGTTTATGTTTATGCTATGTTTATGTTTATGCTAGTGGTAGGTCGTTTATTCAAATAGATTCTATTTGAATAAGGTACATGGAGTAGGGTGTAAATAAAATTAGGCCATAAAAAACTGTAAATAGTGTTTAAAATTAAGCTAGGCTGTAACCCTTGGAAACTACTGTATTTGCTTTTAACTTTTATTACTACATTCGCGTGACACAATGGAGGATTTTGCGGCCAAAGTTACTAAAGAAATGGAAGAATTTGGAAATCGACTGGCGAGGCATGAGGCTGAATATGCCAGCACTAGCAGCAGGCTTGCTGCTGATGCTAATGGCAGTGATTCTGCTGCTGTTTCTGCTCCTACTTTTTTTTGCAGACCAGAAAGAGCAAGCTATTGAAGGAAATGAGGAATGCATTTAGTAATCTGAAGAAAATGGTTGACCGACTTCAAAATAAAGTAGAGGACCAAGAACAGAAGTTGGATGATTTGGAACAGTACGGCCGGTCAAATTGTCTCATAATTCACAGATGCGAAGAAGTTCCAAAACGGGGGGAGTATCTAGAACATGAAAAATATGTATGCAGATTACTAAACCTTAATCTAAAACTAAATCCTCCATTGCAGGTGAATGATATAGATATTGCCCATCCTTTTCCAGCTAAAAACAACAATTGCCCGGTTATTGTAAAATTTCTTCGAAGAAGCCAAAGGAATTATAGGTTTTCGCAAAAGAGGTTGCTGAAGGGGAAGCAGATGATCATTACTGAATCCCTCACCAAACGCCGACTGCAGCTCTTAGAAGCTGCAAGGGATGTTTTTGGATGGAGGTCCGTGTGGTCATTTAATGGCAATGTCTACGCATTCGCTGGTGAAAAAAACAGGTTATTCGTAATCTTAATGACATTGTTGAAATTAAAAATTTAATATTCGTAATCTTAATGACATTGTTGAAATTAAACTTAACAGCTCAGATGGCCGAGTGGTATAGAGCGTCTGTCTCTTGAGCTGTAGACTCGGGTTTGATTCCGAGTCGGGTCAAACCAATGACTTTAAAATTGGTATTCACAGCTTCCCTGCTTGACGTTCAGCATTAAAGGGACAGTGTGGAGAACAAGCCGGCAAGTTTACTTGTTGTGCCGTTGGGAAAGGCACTTAAGCGGGATTCCCCCATCTTGGTGTGGTAGACAGATGGCTGGCAACTCCTAAGCGAGCTCGTATAGCGCATTGATCGCTTTCTCGTGATAGGAGGATAAATATGCTACTAAATAAAAAAAATAAAAAATGTAATCGTAAAATCTTTTTTCACCAACAGCCTTAAGTTATGATTTGTAGACTCTAGTTGATGTATGAAAAATGTAATTACTGGTAACCAATCAACAACTAATGAATAGTTTTTGGCCAGATTATCGACATTGTTATGATTTGACCCATACGAATGTGAATAATTCATTATGGCTGATACTAATTTTACAGACACTCTTATTAGTTAGAAGTACTGCATATACCAATAACTGTTAAATTGTGTAGATCTTCCTTCGCAAAAGCTTGTATACCTATACCCTTAGGTTTTTTTGTATTTTTTTTATTATCTTCTGTTTATTGCTTGTTCTAAACTTTTTAAATATTTTTAAGTAGCATGCCTATTAGCTTAAATTGCAATCATTGCAAAAAAAATGTAACTAGCAAGCAAAAGTATGTAGTTTGTGGTCTTTGCTCTCTAACTTACCATGTAAAATGCCTCAAAAGTAATCTATCATTAAATAAAAATAATTTAATTTCTGTGGTTAACTATACCTGCCAAACATGTATGCAAGTGGTTTTTCCTTTTCATTTTCTTTCAAATAAGGAACTCGAAGAAGAGTTTACTATTCATTTTGAAATAAATCCGTTATGGTTGCATGAAATGTTTGCTGACCCTGAGCATGTAAACAATTGTGATATGGACTCTGGTAGTGATGATGAAATTACCATAAACTTACTAAAAGATGTGTATATTAGTGCTGAAGAAGTGAACAGCTTTTTTGTAAATGATAATCTACAAGAAACTTCGAGTAATAATTATCAATTCTCAACCCTGTGCATTAATGCCCGTTCCATTGTGAATCCTGTCAATTTTACCAAAATAGAAGAATTGATAACTTTACTAGATTATAAGGCTGATGTAACAGGGATAACAGAAACCTGGGAACAACCTAATTCATTTGGACAGTATAAATGCTTACCAGGATATACGTTTGCGTCTAATGGAAGAATAAATTACAGGGGTGGTGGAGTGGGTAGGTATGTTAAAAATAGTTTGAACTTCTATGTATGTAATGATCTAAGTGTAATGGATGAAAAGATCTTTGAATCAATTTTCATAAATATTCAGTTTTTGAATAAGGAAGTAACCTGTGGCACCATTTATAGATTACCTCAGCATAATAAAGAAGCTTTTTCACAGTTTTTTTGTCATTTTAAAAATACTTTGACCAGCTTGGATAAATCTAAGAACAAGTGTTTCATCATGGGTCATTTCAATATTGATTTGCTAGATGTAAAGAATGAAAAAACTGAAACATATGTGGAATCCATGTTTGATTATAATTTTTACCTTTTAGTAAATAAACCAACCCGCATAACAAAAGACAGATGCTCTTGTATAGACCACATTTTGACAAATATGATTGGATCTCAAATAAAAAGTGCCAACATTGCTCATGAAACATCTGACCATCTTCCTGTAATTCAAGTATCTAATGTTGGTATACCCCTCTTAAAATATGAAAATAATGAATGGTGTTTTAGTCAACCTAACCTTCGAAAATTTTACCAATCTCTGGAAACAAAAACCTTTGAAGGTGTATACAATATGTCTGACCCCGATGATAGCTTTAAAGTATTCATGAAAGAAATCAACCCTTTATTTGTACAATGCTTTAAGTACAAAAAAAAAACAGATAAAAAGTGATATGCGTTGTGTGTGGTATGATCGTGAGCTGTTGTGTGTGGTATGATCGTGAGCTGTTGTGTGTGGTATGATCGTGAGCTGTTGTGTGTGGTATGATCGTGAGCTGTTGTGTGTGGTATGATCGTGAGCTGTTGTGTGTGGTATGATCGTGAGCTGTTGTGTGTGGTATGATCGTGAGCTGTTGCTTCTCTCTCGCAAAAAAGACAGGCTTTGTAAAGTTTATCTTCGAAAGAAAACTTTGAAGACCAAAGAAAAATATAATAAGGTTCGAAATTTTTATTTTCACTGATAGCTTAGAAAAAGAAAGAACATAAGCAAAATCAATTTCAAAAATATCAAAACAACATTCGAAAAACTTGGCAGTTAATGAAAAGTCTTATTGGCAAAACTCGCAATAAATTTTATAACGGCATCTTCGTGAATAAACCTTTTGAAATTGCTAATTGTTTCAATAATCACTTCTTAACCATGCAAAAAAGTTGACCAATAAACTGCCTTCTCCTCCCACCAAATTCACGGATTATTTGCCTCCATCCAATCCCTCTTCAATGTTCATGACTCCTGCAAATATAGCTGAAATCAAGAGATTAATATACGAACTTAAACCTAAACTGAGCGCTAGAATAGACCAAATACCTCCGCTTGTTCTAAGATACTTTCCTGACAATGCCCTTCATGCCCTCAGCTACATATTCAACCAGTCATTGTGTCAAGGTAAATTTATTTCAATGTTTAAACAGGCCAAAATCATACCAGTATTCAAAAAAGGAAATCCAAAAAATGTGTTGAATTACAGGCCAATAAGTCTACTTCCTTCTCTATCGAAAATTCTTGAAAAAATTGTTTACAATAGACTGCATTTATTTATCTATATGAACGACAATCTTTCTCATCAACAATTTGGGTTTAGACATAAGCACTCGACTAACCAGGCAACAACTTTGCTTATCAGTAATATTGTAGATGCTTTCGAAAAAAAAAGTCAGTACTCGGAATTTTTCTTGACATCTCAAAGGCATTTGACACGATTTACCACACAATTTTATTGCGTAAATTAAATAATTATGATGTAAGAGGTGTATCGTTAAACTGGTTTGAAAGCTATCTCTCCAACCGTTTTCAAATTGTAGAATATCCTGGGGTTACTTCCTCTAATCAAGTGAACATCTCTAGCTCTGTGCCACAAGGCTCTATCTTCGCCCCTCTACTTTTTATCATTTATGTGAACGATTTTAATAATTGCCTGGAGTTTAGCTCTAATATATCTTTTGCTGATGACACAAATGTCTTTATTGTAGATAATCAATTGCAAACCCTTTATGAAAAAGAAAACCAAGAACTTAAAAACATTGATAACTGGATGATTGCTAATAAACTATCTATAAACACTAACAAAACAAATTGTATTGTGTTCCAAACACCAAAATCCCAGTTGATTAAGACCATGAATAATTTGCATTTAAAATTAAGAAATGACATCGTTGAGAAAGTGTCTTCAACTCGATTTTTGGGAGTGATAATAAATGAAAATTTGTCTTGGAAAAATCACATGGAAATGATAAAGCAAAAAATGAGAGCTGCACTTTGCGCTGTTATGCGAGTTCGATTCTATCTATCTTCTAAAGCCATGCTTAGTCTTTACCACTCGTTATTAATTAGTCACGTCCGATACTGCATAACCAATTGGTGTTTTGGCAACGAATCCAAAATACAACAATTACAGCGTATTTGTAATAAGTTTATACGATTAGTCTTTAATTTGAAGAGACGTGAAAGTGTAAGAACTATCATGAAAGAAAACGGTCTTTTAACTATTAAGCAAATGTATCAGGTTCAACTAGCCTTTTTTATGTTTAAAACTGTCAAAAAAAATCATCCAACTGTATTGCAGAACCTGTTTCAGTCAAAATCAAGTCGTATTTCAACCAGAAGTAATAGTCACTATATCTTCCCAGCGTATAGGTTAACTGTCTGCCAACAATCCATCAAATTTTCTGGACCAAAGATATGGAGTAATTTACCAAACGAGATTAAAAAGTGCAAGAGCTTGAAATCCTTTGCGATCAAAGTTAAAGCACATTTTTTGAATATTTAAGTTTTACTGCAGATAATAAAATCAGTCCCTCAATTATTAACAAAGCTATCGACATGCGCTGTTTTTTTTTTTTTATTTGTTATGTTGCTGCTGCTTTTTTTTTTTTTTCAGATGTCCTCAGTATGACGATAAAAGAATGAAAAGGAAAAAAATCTAAAAGGAACGACTAAAAAGTCCACTCTTTCCCACACTGTCAAGAAAAGAATACCAAAGAATTACCAGCGCTAATCCACTTAAAAATAATACGGTCTTCATAAAGAGACGAACATTCAACGACAAGACTTGCTGAAATAACGGTATTATTAATAAATGTCCCGCGAAAATGTTTGCATCCGCATAGTTGTCATGATGCCTTTTACTATCGTTTAAGTACCGCTACTAATTTCAAAAATAAGCCCTCCGTGGTTAGTTGGTCAGTTGGGTCACAAGCTGCTATTTTGAGTTGGAAATTAATGCATCTTGCATCTACTTTTTGCTACAGCATGCTTTTGCTACTTAAATATGTTAGGTCTACGATGTTGGTTCGTTTTTGTTGATGTTTTTTTTTTGTGTGTGTGTTAATGTGATGCTACCGGTCGTGCAGCCATGTCCAGTCAGTTTCGACTGGCATGCTTCAACGCTAATCCGTTTTGCTGCATGTTCCGTTTTCCGTGCCAGTATTCATTCATTTTACTGTTCCAGTGTATTTTAATGCTTTTGGCATACGGGAATAAAAGTTGAATTGATTGATTGATTGATTGATTGATGTATATTATGAAGAGCAAGGGTCTGAGTGTGGACCCTTGTGGCACTCCACAAGTTTACTGAGCAAATATTTGATTTGTGATTATTTACAACAGTGTATTCTATCAGAGATGTAGCTAGTAAGGAGCTGCAACGGCAATCCACGGACACCATATTTTTCCAATTTTTGTAGCAAAATTTGATGATTTACTGTATCGAAGGTCTTTTTTAGATCAAGGAATACAGCATAGGTAGATTTGGTTTCATCAAGATTATCAATAAACTCATCATATAATTGTCTTACTGCATGCGATGTAGAACTATTTTGTTTAAAGCCAAATTGATTAGGAGTTAATATATTGTATTTGTTAAAATAAGAATGAAGTCGATTGTGGAGACATTTTTCAAACACCTTACTGAGTGGGTTTAGTAGAGTTATGGGCTTATAATCGCAACATTGATCCACCCTTATAAATAGATACAATTTGTCCACTTTTAAGAATCTTAGGATAAGTTGCGCTTTCAATACAATTATTGTACATTTCCACTAAGTCAGGTGCTATAACTGTAACACTCGTTATCAGATATTTTATGGGTATCCCATCAGGTCCCGTACTTTTAGAAGGATTTAGTTGTTTGATATGTTTTATTATTTCATCAATTGTAATTGGCTTGATGTAAAATGAAGAGATATTATGTGTGATTAGTGATGTGCATGATCTCTTATGTTTGGTAACTTTTGTAGTAGACTTTTTATACTTCTGAGCTAATTTTTGACCAATTTCTGAGAAATATGTGTTCAGTAAATTTCCTATTTCATCGGATTTTGTATTTTCTTTTTCTTGCTTCAATAGTTAGTTCTTTGATTTGACAAATAGTCCTCTTTTTATACTTGGCAATATCGTTTATAGTTTTTCTCAGTGATTTCATGTTATCTTTCTTCTGGGTTATTAAGCTGTTGTAGTAGTTTGCTTTAGCCTTTTCTTTTAAATGTGTAAATTTGTTTCGGTAGATTTTATATTGTTGAATTTTCTCAATGCTTCCTTTTAAGCTAGCTGTATATAATTTATTTTTCATTTTACTTGAGGTCAGTATCCCTTTTGTGATCCATGGCTTGACGCTTATTTTTTGTTCTTTTGTGGATTTTTTTCTCAGTGGTGCATGTTTAGATAATGTGTCATCAAATATCTTAATAAAGTTATCAAATTGGTCATCAACAGATTGGTTAACAGTTTGCCAGTTTTCGAAATTATCATACAAATCCATTAAAAACTCATCTGAAATAAAATATTTTGTATCTGTATTCAGTGTGTTATTTGAAGTGATTTTATGTGTCTTATTTTTTAATAAAAGCATTACTGGCAGATGGTCGGAAATATCTTCATAAAGTATGTATGTAGCAGTTGCATGCGTTACGTTATTTGTATAGATATCATCAATTAATGTTGCACTCGATGAGCTTATCCGTGTAGGATATTTAATTAAGGGTAAACATCCTAAAGAAACAAGCATTTCCTTATAGTTTTTTACACTCGCCTTTAATTCACACTGTAATAGATCAATGTTTATACCTCCGCAGTTACAGTACTGTAGTTTATGCTGATTTAATGACTCGAGTGATGTTTCAAATGAGGAATGATATTCACAAATGTTAGAACCTGGGTGCCTATAAAGTACAGCTAATAGCTTTTCTGTCTTGTTTGAGTTTATTTTGACCCATAACTCTTCACAACCCTCCACTTTCAAGTTGAAGCTGCTTACAGTTTTATAATTAATAGTGTCTTTAATGAACATACCAACTCCACCAGCTTTAGTATTAGAATTTTGTTGTATAAAAAGATATCCTTCAAGATAAAAACAAAATCTTGAGTGTAGTTTAATTTCTGATATAGCTATAATATCCGGCAGTTTCCCAAGTTGCGGCAACAGCTTCTCAAGCTTCTCAAAGTTTTTATTTAAACTTCGCATGTTAATATGAATCATCAAAAAGTCATTACTGTTTAAATAATGGTTTTTAAAATTTTGTGTGGAAATGTAGGAGTTGTTAAAATTTGGCAACTCATCATCTGGCTGATTCTGTGGCAGCTGTTTCATATCACTTGGATTAGAATTTCGTTCATTTAACATTTCATAATTTTGACCAAATTCTGGAATCACACATTTATGACCTACAGATGTTATACGTTGTAAAGTTTCGTTTAGCAGTTCAATAAAATTCACGACGTCAGTCGAAAAAGGATGTCGATACAGGATTCCAACTACGCAACATTTGCTGTCCTTTGCTTTCAAATTTAGCCACATGTTTTCACATGATGGCAGAGCGATATGGAACTTATCTGACACAGTACAATTTAGTGAGTTGTGTATGTACACACCAATACACCCTGCGTTGTTAAAAGATTTTACGAAAAAAAATTTATAACCTGAAATGTTGATATTTAGCACCGGTTCATATTTAATACGAGTTTCTGTAATGGCTATTATGTCAGGTAAGAAGTTCAAGGTTGAAAGTAACTCTTGTAAATCGTCAATATGTTTCTGTGGAGACCGAATATTAACATGCAAAATTGAGAGATTATTAGTTCCGGAAAAGTTTAGTTTGTGTGAAAGATTGAGAGGATCGTAGTAATCGCAACAATTAACATTATCAACCATATCGGTAAATACTGCATTATTTATATCAAAGTTAGGATCAAAACCAGGAGCAAATTTATCAGTTATAGCGACCTAGAAATTTAGAGTTGGAATAGCTTACAAAACTGCTAAGTCTACTTAATTAAATCAAGGTCGTTTTCATTTTTTATCATGACAGGCTGGCAGGCTGGGGGTTTCTCACATTGTCTGACGAAGATGCCGCCATTAGAAGTCCAAAAATAGTGGAATTGATTAGATTAAGCCTTTTGTTTTGCATTCCAGAATAGTTTTTTTCGGTAGCGTGTAAGATTTTCATGAATGAAGACGTGATTTTTCTTCTCACGAAGCAGCTTTCTATTAGCATAGAGTCTGTTTCTTACATCCCGACTCATAAATTTTACAATGATTGGAGGAGGAGCGACAACACTTTCGTTGCCATTTTTCTTCAGTTTAGCCGGAAGACAATGGGAAGTTGATATCTGCTCTGGAGTAATTTCAATATTTACTAATTTAGCCATTTCAATCACAATGTCATTGGTATTTTCGCCTGGTTTTTCGGGAACTCCAATAATTTCGAGATGTTGTCTACGACCATATTGTTCAATAGCATCAAGTTTCTGCGCTTTTTGCTTTCCCAGGTTTTCTATCCCATTCGATCGATCCTTCAGTTTAGCCAATTCTTGTTCTTGCTGCTTATTGGCGATCAGTAGCTGTTCGTATTCCGATTTCAAATCCTTGTATTTCATTGAAATAAATTCTTGACTCTTTCTAATTTCAGTAACTTCTGCCGAAAGATTGTCAATTTTTTCATCATGCCGTTACGCATTGCGTTACGCCGTCAATTCTGCCGTCAATTTTTTCATCACGCATTTAATCGTAAAATTGTTTTGAGTAAATCATGGTAAATTATGTATTTAATCGTGAAATTGTATGAGTAAATAATGCATTGTTGATTGTAAAGTATTGTATGAGTTAATCATGCATACTAAAGCTATCCTCGTTCTTATGCAAAACTTTTTGCTTAACGATGGCACATTAAGCCATTTAGAGAATCGAGGTTTGCAATCACCAACCCAACAATCGTTGCTGCGATAGCAAGTCATTTTTTCATTAGCATTCTGTAAGCAACGCGTCACCGCTGCTACACAGTGACCTGTTAGTGCACTGCGTAAACTCCTACGTGTGTTTTTGTAGCAGCAAGCAACCACGTTATTTCTTGCTCCCAACTGCTTTACTTATTGCATGGCACCTGATTTATTATGCGACAGTGACTTGTCGGGATCCCTGCGCATAAGTCAAGCAGCCCAACCCAGTGACGACCCTACAGAGTTGTGCGACCACGTTTTCAATTCTTTAACAAGCAATATAATGGAATGTGAATATATTGACATCTTTGATGATGAAAATTCTTTTACGAATGAAATTGACTCCTTGATACTTCTGCACCTCAGCATTAGAACCTTAAACAAATACTTCAACGACTTACTTAACCTCATAGCGTCCTTACCCTTTAAACCGGATGTTGTATGTCTATCTGAATCTCGAATCGATGAACCCTTTGAAAATATCGAAATAGATGGATATAACTTTGTTCATGTCAAACCTAAAACTAAAGGGCAAGCAGGGGGGTAGCTGTTTACATCAATGTTCGAATCGAATTCAGAAAAATCAATTGTTTTAATCTCTGTGGTTCTGAATCCTTATGGTTAAAACTTCAGTTTCAAGAGCGAACCAAATCGGTTATTATTGGTACTATCTATAGACATCCAAGCGAAAATATTAATAAATTTGTAGAGGATTTTTCTGACTGCCTAGATAAACTAACAGAAAATAACAACACCTTTTACATTCTAGGAGATATTAATATCAACACTCAAAATAAATCCTTCACTGAAAAATATTTGAATGTAATTACCAGCAATGAAGCGGTATCCGTCATCGCTAAACTTACACGAGTGACCGCCAAAACGGCAACTGTAATTGAGCACATCATTACTAATGATACCAGCCATAAAATTATCCCAAGGGTCATATATAGCTCTATAACTGATCATTTTCTTATTGCATGCAAAGTAAGACAACTCAATCTATTCAAAAGTCTCGTCAGCTTTGCTACGCACAGCCAATCCAGGCTAAACTCATTCCAGACTGTAAAGACTCTTTTTTGCATTGCTTTACCTGGACATCTCGACTTCATCTCTGAGTGGGTTGCCATGCAGCTGCAAATGAGTGGGTTGCCATGGGGACTTCTAGTGATGTGGGCTAGTTAGGCTACTGGTAACTTAGTTTGGAGTTAGTGGTTATAGGCTCTTTCATTGGGTATCGTTGTTTGGGGCCAGTCGCCTGCTAAAAATAGGGCACAACCTAGAAAAGAGATGAAGTCGAGATGTCCAGGTAAAGCAATGCAAAAAAGAGTCTTTACAGTTTGGAATGAGTTTAGCCTGGATCAGTGGCGTACGCAGGATTTTTCAATGGGGGGGTTCAGTGACGTCACATTGTGATGACGTAAAATACTACGTAATACTACGTCATCACGATATGACGTCACTGGCAGTGTCAATTTAGATTTTTAACGTTTATAATAATTTTTTTTCAAACCGGATGGTTATAGCGCAGTGTTACAGATGTCGCTATCGATGCGGAAGATTTGGGGTTCAATTCCCAGGCCGGTCAAATCAGACACAGTGTAGTCAACGGCTCGGCACCGCTGCGACTTTTCTTCGTACCTGTGTTGCCCAAGCGCTAAGACGCGGGGTCGGACCCCGCCACTCGCTACCATGCTTCGGTACTGCAGCGAGTTTAATGAAAGGAGTACAGTGAAGATTTGATTTGAAAAAAGTTTGTGTGCAGCCATAGCTACTGCAGAGACACCGTATTTAAGGAAACTCCTACTTACCAACTGCTTCACAGCAGCAGCATCAATGACAAAAATGCAGTTCAAGCAAAACACATCAGAAAAGTTGGACTACCAGTATTGTTGCATATCGCATTGTAATGAAAGTTTCGCGAGATTAAATTAGAAAGTTGGACCGAACAGAAAAAACATGTTAGCAATTTCGGCCAGCTCTGCAATTTCTGCACAAAGTCGGTTTGTTTCAAAATTACTTAAGAATTAATTTTTTCTGCAATTGTCAAGGGGAGTGACTCCCGGCCCCCCTCCTTTGCATACGCCACTAAGGGTCATCTCCGCGACTTAGCGACTGAGGAACACAGAAACGTCGCAGCATTGTCGAGCTGTTGGCGACACTGTGCCGATTTGACCGGCCCGGGAATCAAGCCCCTGACCTTTCGCACCGATAGTTTGTGCGCTTGACCACTAAGCTAACGACCGGTACGGGCCCAGAAATTGAACCCAAAACCTCCCGAGCCGATTGCGATGTCTTTGGTTAACCCCAACTGGCTAGTTAGGTAAACTCAAAGTTATGACATTGCAAGCGGAACATCCGCCTACGTTGCAAACATTCTCTTTCAAGAATACCTCCTGCGCTGGAACGTTGTGTTGTCCAGCCTTGATAGCCGTTAAAAACAATCGCTTAATGACATTACAACACGTCTCCAGCTTTAACAATACCCATTGACTTTGCCTGGCTTGCATTTTGTGTTAGTCGTTGGTTCAAGCGCAACGGAATTATTGCATCACAATGAAAGTTTCTCAAGATTAATAAGTGTTTTAGAGTATACCAAACTACAATTCCTCATATTAAGGTTTAATACACTAAAAAGTCAGGAAAACCTGAATAAAGTAAAATTGACAAAGTTTTAGCAAACTATCTGCATTGAGTAACAACTCTTGAAGCTTACACTACTGTGTGCAAGGCACGATGAACAATTTAACAGTGCGGTACAATACATGATCACACGGCAACGAAAGAACGCGCAAGCTCGAAGCAATTACACGTACGATTTAAGAAACGGATAGTATTAATGATTACAAGACAAACGCAAAGGTTCGATGCCATTTCAAGTCATTCACCCCATCTACTAATTTCTACTAGTGGTAGTACATAAGGCGGTCAGGTGCTTTTCGACTGCGGTTAGAGCGTCTCAACGGAAGTTGCTCATTGCCAGTATCATGACTTGGCAAATCGGCATCGTCATTTTCTTCAATAGATTGATTATTTATTCGTCTGTTTTCGTTAGAAACTTCAGAATCAACAAGTTCACTTTCAACATGCAAAGAATCCTGAGTTTTGGAGTTGTTACTTTCATTGGTAGGATAAACATCGCTCTCGTCTATTATGGGCGGTTGATTAGGTGTTGGAGCCACATCTTTAAGCGATACCGTTGCTTCGTGCCCATTTTTAAACCGAATGTAGGCATACTTCGGCGTTGCATGAATCAGGTCAGCTTCTTCAACCACTGGCTCATACTTGCTTCCTCGGACATGCTTCCGTACTAGAACGGTTCCTGGAGATGACAACCAAGAAGGGGTCGAAATTCCAAGAGTTGACCTTCGTTGAAAATTCATGAATCGCTCATGCGGTGTCGTGTTGGTAGCAGTACATAACAAAGACCGTACTGAGTGCAAAACTTGGGGTAATACGACTTCCCACTTAGATATCGGAAGATTAAGGGTTTTCAAGGCAACTTTTATGCCAGTCCAAATAATATCATTATATTTCTCACACTGGCCATTTGACATGGGGTTATATACAGATGTTCTACTGGTGGCAATACGTAAACTATGCATGTGCGATACAAATTCGGAAGACATAAATGATTTTCCACGGTCAGAGTGGATATAACTACACGCACCAAACAAGTAAAAGATTTGCATTAAACAAGATATAACAGTTTTCGATTCCAAGTTAGAACACGCAAACACAAAAGGAAATCGAGAGTATTCATTTACAACGGTAAGAAGATATTTATTTTTCGTAGCGGATGGCAAGGGACCTTTAAAGTCTAAGCTAAGTCGCTCCATTGGTTGAGTAGCCTTAATCAAATGCGACTTCACAGGTTTGAAAAATTTCGGTTTCACTTCAGCACATATACGACAATTATTCACAACTTTGCGCACTTCATCCAAAGAATACGGTAAATTTTTAGACTTAACAAAATGATGCATACGAGTTACACCTGGGTGACAAAGTTCAGCATGAATATCATACAATACAGAATTAGTTAAACTGGCACAATATACACGAGATAAAGTATCTGCAGCGGCATTTAACTTTCCAGAACGATAAACGATTTCATGATTATACTGAGAGAGCTCAATACGCCAACGTAAAATTCTCGCATTTTTAATTTTTCCACGACTCTTACAATCGTACATGAAAGCTACTGATCGTTGGTCCGTGACGAGCGTAAATCGTCGGCCCGTAAGTAAATGGCTCCATTTTCTTACCGCTTCAATTACAGCTGTAGCTTCTTTTTCGACGCTAGACTGAGCCAATTCACTTCTATTTAACGTTCGAGAATAAAAGGCGACGGGCCTACTATTTTGGTTAAGAGTTGCTGAAACAGCTACATTCGAAGCATCGGTTTCTACAACAAAAGGAACATGTTCATCTATCACACCTAGAGACACATTTATCAAATTCGATTTCAAATTGTTAAATGAAGATAAAGCTTCGCCTTTTAAAGGAAAAACATTATTACTCAGTAACGGTTTAATCTTATCAGAGTATTGAAAAATCCACTGCGCATAATAAGCAAATAGACCTACTGTTCGTTGCTGCTCTTTATTGTTCTTAGGAGGTGGAAGATCTTGAAGCGCTTTGATTCGTTCAGGATCAGGACGCAGGGTGCCGTTCTGAATTCGATAGCCAAGCAAATCGATAGTGTCCGTAGAGTAAACACACTTAGATTCGTTGAAAGTCAAGTTATGTTCTTTAGCGACAGCCAGAAATTTAGCAAGGTTAACATCATGCTCAGCTTGGTTTGCACCTCCAACAATAATGTTATCTAAGTAGGCAAAAGCCCCTTGGCAGTTGTTGGATTTGATGATGTCATCTACGATACGCTGGAAGCAGGGTACAGCGTTGGTCAGGCCAAAAGGAATTCGCTTCCATTGCCAGAGCCCACCGTCAGCTTCAAAAGCTGTATAGAGTCTGTCCGAAGAGGGAAGTTCAACCTGATGGTATGCACTGGTGAGGTCCAAAGTAGAATAAATTCGGTATCCAGCAACTTTGTTGACGACGTCTTGCATCCGCGGTAAAGGATAGGCATCAAGTAGCGTAAATTTATTGATTGTTTAGCTGTAATCAATCACCATTCTTTTCTTATGATTTTCTTGTGTAACTACTAGAGGTTGGGCACGCCATGGTGAATTACTTGACTCGATTAAACCTTCTTTGAGAAGACGGCTTACTTCGGCAGATATAAATTGAGCATCGGCACGAGAATATCTTCGTGACTTAGTTGCTATAGGTCGGCAGTCAACTTTGAGATGTTCGAACAGATGAACTGGAGTTGAGGTTTTTACGGTTTGGAGTACACCCAAATGCAGAGTCGGCATTGCACCGCCGAAATGAATATTTACATTCTGATGTTTGTGCATGAAATCCTGCCCCAAAATTACTTCTGTGATCAATTCATTCAAAACGATGAATGGCACGTTTTCGTAGGTGAATCCGTTTAGTTCAACTTCAGCTGCGCATTTACCTAAGCTTGGAGAGGTACAGCCTTTAACCGCCAAACCTATAGAACAATCAGAATTTTGTAAATCTACTTTAAGACGTTTGTAAAACTCCCTACTTAAATGACTGAGCGTAGACCCAGTGTCTATTAAAGCATTTGCCTTAACGCCATTGACATACATCGGCACATTAACTTTGGAGTGAGTATCATCGGTAGGTTCAGATTTGATTCCGCACAAGGCCGCGGATGAATTACTTCCTGCATTCAAATGAGATTTTCGAGAACGACACATTTTTGCAAAGTGTTCCCGTTTTTCACACTTAAAACAAATCGAATTTTTAGCTGGACATAGCTTTCGCTGATGGCGCCTATTTCCGCAGAACATACACTTTTCTGATGTTGCAGCGTTGTAGCTGGGATCAGCGCACTCCGAAACGTTATCTTTTAAGTGGGGTTGTAGGTTTGCCACATTTTGCCCAGAAGTAGGCTGTAGGACAGGGTTACTCTGGTACGCTTCAGCATGTTTTTGAGCTATTTCGAGAGATCTAGCTTTGTCGAACGCAGCCTCTAACGTAAGAGTGTGATCTTCTAGTAGCCTCTGCCTGATTGCATTTGACGTCATTCCACCGATAAAGGCGTCCCTAACAGCTTCGTCTCGGTGGAGTTGCGCAGTCACGGCCCTGAAGTCACAATCTTTACTTAGACGTTTTAGTTTTTGTAAATAGATATCAAGAGTTTCACCAACTTCCTGCTTACACGACTTGAGTGCATATCGAGCGAAAACAGGACTAGGTGCTTTTGCATAAATGTTGGCAAGGAGATCGATTGCCCCCGCAAACGTAGTTTCTTCAGAAATCAGCTCGAAAATAGAGGCGTCTATGTGGTTGATCAGCAAATTCAGCTTATTTTCGTCGCTCAGCTCACCCATCTGACCAATATATGTAGTGAACGATCTACGCCAATGCAACCACTGTTTCTTTGAATCGCTGCTTTCTGGATCTGCTGCAAACACTTTGGGTCGTAAATCTTTGACATCCATATCTCAGTTATTGTAATTCCTTGGCAATGTTAGTGTATTAAATTGTTTTAGAGTATACCAAACTACAATTCCTCATATTAAGGTTTAATACACTAAAAAGTCAGGAAAACCTGAATAAAGTAAAATTGACGAAGTTTTAGCAAACTATCTGCATTGAGTAACAACTCTTAAAGCTTACACTACTGTGTGCAAGGCACGATGAACAATTTAACAGTTATTATTATTAAGAATTTTTACGGCGCTTTGTAACTGAGGATGTTTTTTAGCGCCAGGACTAATTAAAAACAAAAATGAATGAGTGACACAACGTAAATATCAAACAATTAAACAAGTATAGGCCTACCCCCCCAAAAAAAATACATATCATAAACTTGAAAACCCAAATTTTGATAGCTTTTAGGTGAAGGCCTGCACCAATACACACAAAAAAAAAAAAAAAAAAAGGAAAACCCTTCTTAATTATATACCCACATACATAGACACAAACAAATTGAACATATCGTAATGTAAATATTAACACAAAACACAAGAATTAAGCATACACCAAAAACACAGCAAAACAATTCACGCATTGATCTGAACATTAGAAGACGCAAAAATTAAGCATAGGTAAAATGATTGGAGAAACAAAATTAAGCATAGGTAAAATGATTGGAGAATCATCATGACACATTAACTAATTTTATGCATTGAAATTTTGCCAATTGAGAAAGAAAAGAGAAAAACATAGTTGCCTCATTAAATAACTACTCCAGATGTTTTGAGAAAAGTGGAAAGACTTAAAGTCGCTTTTGGATCGAACAAAATTTGGAGTGTGAATTTGACATTTAATTTCTTTAATTCTTTTATCAAAATTAATCTTTGGTGATTATACTTTGGGCACATAAAAAGATAATGGATCACATCTTCTGGAACGCTGCACCTTGAGCATAGGCCGGTGTCATGTAAACCAATTCGTTGCATGTGACTGTTGAGCCGGCAGTGGCCAGTTTGAAGGCGAAATATTTGAGGACAACTGGAAAGATTTCGATTGTAAATGGAAGGAAAACATTTTTTGTAAAATGCACCGGTAGAATTTGAAATATATTGCTGTTGCCAAATCTTGAGACAATGGCGTTTGATGATTGATTTTATTTCCGATAGAGAAAGGTTCAAATTGACGGTTGGAATTCCGGGGTCACAGTTTTTTCTTGTAGCATTTTTAGCCAAATCATCAGCAATTTCATTACCTTGAATTCCATTATGTGATGGAACCCACAAATACGTGACATTAACATCGATCGAATCTAAAAAATAATGCAATAATTTAATTTTGTCAACCAAAAAATGTCTGCAGTCATTTTCGTGGCAACTTATGGCTTTTAGTGAACTTAAGCTATCAGAAATCATCAAATTTTTTGCATACCGGTTTTGAGAGATCCAATACAGAGCTGTCACGATGGCATATAATTCTGCTGTAAATACAGAGGCATTATCATTAATTTTTATCACACGTTTAACCTGAAACCTGTGAACATAAAGAGCGCTGCTGGTGCCGAATTCTGACTTCGAGCCATCTGTGTATAAATATAAATAGTCATTATAATTTGTGTAAATAAGTTCTAAAAAATTTTGCCGGACTTCCTCTTCGTTAAACTTGTTTTCACCACATAAAGTGAGATCCACATTGCAAGGTGCAACGCTCCAGAGAGGGTTGCATGGGGGACTTAATTTGTGAATAGCGAAGTTATCTGCGAAAAAATCTTTTGTTAGCAAATTGAATGAGCAGTAATTTGGGAAGTCCGGAAACCAATCAAACCAACTGTCCTGTATAACTGATAGAGTCGGATGAGTATAAAAAGATTGCAAATGGGCCCTGTAAAGTAAACTGAGCTGCAAGTAACGTACGCGCGGTGGCAATTCATTGCACGCATGCTGTAAAGAGCATATCGGGGTGCTTTTCAAGGCACCGGTGCACAGCCGTAATGCTTCATTTTGTATTTTTTCAATTTTATGGTTATTTTCATTGTTAGAGTTGTAAAAGATTTGCATTCCATAGTCTGTTACAGAACGGATTAATGATCTATAGAGAGTCAGCATTGGGGCTTTCGCTGCTCCCCATGAAGAGCCTTTAACAGCTTTTAAAAGATTCAAACGTTTTTTGCATTTATCTACCACGTAGTTCGTGTGTTGGGTGTATGTGCCATTGGCCTGAAAAACTATGCCAAGGTATTTAAATTCGGATTTGATCGGTATGATGGTATTATCAAGGCTGAAACTTGTATTCGGCACGCTACGCTTTCGAGTAAAAAGGACAGCTGCTGATTTTGATTTTGAAACTTTAAAACCCCATTTGCTGCACCATTCGTTCACTCTGTTCAGATTTTCTTGAACAGTATTGTTAAGTTGGTTGATGTTTGTGCCAACCTCCCAAAAACAGCAGTCATCTGCGTACAATGCAGCAGGACACGTCAAAACGTTCGGCAAATCATTAATCATTATAGAGAACAATATTGGGCTCAAAATGCTTCCTTGTGGCAAACCATTTTCCAACTTTTTGGTATGAGAGTATGACGAGTCTATTCTAACCTGAAAAGTACGGTTTGTTAAAAAAGATTTTATGAAGTTAAACATTTCTCCGGAAATCCCAAGTCGCAGAAGTTTCAGCAACAGAGCATCTCGACAGACCATATCGTACGCTTTCTCAATATCTAGAAAAACAGTAAGAACAGAACGTTTGTTAGCTAAAGCTTTGTATATTGCATCATGTAACCGTAAAAGATGATCCGTCGTTCGTCGTCGAGACCTAAAACCTGACTGTAAATTATTTAAAAGATTATTTTTTTCTAAGAACCATTTTAATCTTGTTGCAACTATTTTTTCCATTAGTTTGCATAAGTTGCTAGTCAACGAAATGGGGCGATATGACACCGAAAGGTTGGCGGGTTTATTCGCTTTATGAATTGGTATCACAATGGAATGCAACCAATTCTTTGGTATGTAACCAGAAGTCCATATAGCGTTAAAAAGTTGCAAAAAAATATCGATGGAAGAATCTGGTAAGTGTTTAAACATTTCATAGCACAGTCGGTCCCCTCCGGGTGAAGTTATTTTTGAAGAAAGATTAGACTTAATAAATTCAGTTTTAGATATGGGCCGGTTAATTCGTTGATCTTTGCAACGAACTGCAGCAGAATGACCACGAAGTTGGTGTATTAAGGCTGAGCGGAGGTTATCCCTGTTGTACAAAAAATCTTGTGAATAGTTTGAGGTTGAACTTACCGAATGAAATTGATCGGCCAACATATTTGCTTTTTGATGTTCGGTTTCTGCAATGACACCATTTTGCTTTAAAACAGGCATGTAAAAGCTGTAGTTACAGCCCGAAAACTTTTTCAATGCTTGCCAAACTAGGGTCAGCTTGGTGTTGTTGGTTATTGAATCGCAAAAGCGTCGCCAGCCATCACGTTTAGCAAGCAATATAGTTTTTCTAGCTAGTGCTCTCAATCGCTTAAACGCAATAATATCTGATCGTCGTCTTGTTCGTTTCATTCCGCTAAAAGCATGTTTTTTATTTCGAATTGCAACTGCACATTCGTTGTTCCACCATGGTGCCGATTTCTTTTTTCTACCCGTTTGTGTTTGTGGGATGGTCGCTGTTGCAACGGCCAGTAGAGATTCAGTTAACTGATCAGAAAATTTTTCGATATTTGTTGACACTAATTTGTTATTAATTTGCCGCAAGCACTCATTTGAAAAAGTAAGCCAATCAGCCCTTCGAAAATTCCACTTTGGAATGTGAAGTTTAGTTGGTATGGTAAAATCATTAATACTGGTTAGGATCACACTGTGATCACTACCTAAAAAATCATGCGTGATGTTCGATGTGCAATTACGAGCAATATGCGAAGAAACAATGGTTAGATCTAAAAGTGACCATTGCAGATGATCACTCGCACGGAAATGCGTCGGTACAGACACATTAAGTAGCACGTGATCGCCATTATCTAAAAAGTTGATTAGGTTTTTGCCACTGGTGTTAGCAAGTGAGCTGCCCCATGTCGGATGATGTGCGTTGAAATCACCGCAAATCACGACATTATCAAATGTGCATAACGAGACAAGTAAGCTGTTGGATAAATTATTGCTTGGTTTATTGTAAACGTTAAATATACTCATACCTTTCACTTTAATACCCATAACTTCCTCACCTCCTTGACATTCCGTGTCGAAAGCTCTTAATTCTGTAAAATAAATATCATTTCTGACAAACATCGCTACGCCGCCACCTGCACCTCCAGAACAGCGATCCTTTCGCAGGGTGATATAACCTGTAAGTGTAGGGTTGTGTTTAGAAGTTAGAAAAGTTTCGTGCAAACAAATAACATCTGGGTTAATTTTCAAATTAATCAGATAATTTTTAAATTCCGGAAGTTTACGAATTATTGATCTACAATTCCATTGCAATATATTAAGTGATCTGGTTTGTTGATTATGATTAAAATTGATCATCAGTTGATGATATTTTTGAGCTGGTTTATATCTATAGGCAATCCCATACGACGGCCTGCAGCATCTGAAATAATTTGGAAGATATCAATTGTCTTATTTTGATCTTTACAGGCTATGGTTTGGTTAATGACCTCTGTAAGAAAAGCAATAAAATAAATGGGATTGCCAAACATGAAGTTACTTGTAAAGTCAACTTCATCCATTTGTACTGAGTCAATTTGAGTGTCATGAGGCTCAGCGTTTTCGGATCCTTGCTGTGGTACAGTTGTGCTTGACATTGGCTTGGTACCGGTACCGCTTTTACAAGGCAAAGGGGGAAAATTATCTATATCTGCACCTGCAGCTGGTCTTTGCAGGCTCGAACTCTGTGAATGATTTAACGCAGGTTTAGTCACGTTTGCTTTGTTCACCTGCTTGCATGCTTCAGCGTAAGAAATCTTGTTTGTCACTTTGATCTTTATGATCTCTGCTTCTTTAGCGTATTTAGGGCAAATTTTGCTGGCGGCAGAGTGATTTCCACCGCAATTGACACATTTCTGATTATTTTGACAAGTTTTCCAAGTGTGCTCGCCACCACATCGTGAGCATCTGTCTTTATTTTTGCATTTTGACGCTACATGGCCGAAACGATTGCATTTGAAGCACCGTAGTGGCTTCGGTATATAAATTTGAGTTTTAAAAGACATGTAGCCAATAACAACTTTTTGTGGTAAATCAGAACAGGTGAAATGCAAAAGTACGGTAGTAGAACTTTGCATTTCATTAGTTTTTTCATAATCCTTTGGTTTAAGCTGAAAACGTTTGACATATTTTACTTTTTGAGGTTTTAAAATTTCAAGAATTTCATTTTCACACAAGGTTATGGGTACATTTCGTATTATACCTTTAGCACCCGGTGGGGCCATAACTGATGTTATAATGGAAATTTTGTTACCTGCCGCATCAAAAATTTCCGTGAGATTGACCAAGGTTTTAATTTGGCTCACATTATTGCATTTTACCATCAAGGTTCCATTTCGCAATGGTTTGCAAAACTCATACGAGCCAATAGCTTTGCGTAGGCCATAATCAACCGAAATAGGGTTGTAGGAAACCATTTTTTTGCTAGATTCACTTTGAATAATAACGGGCTGAAGTTCAGATACTGCAGCCTTCTTACTGCTTTCATTGTTTTCAACTCCTTGGTCACCATCGAAGTCATAATTTTTGGGGGATTTTCTTTTTAAATTTTTTTTAGTCACAACGGTAAAGCCTTCATCTTCTGTTTCAGAAGGCTGCGTTGATTCCATTATTTTAACCTCTTGGGGTAGCTACCCTAGAGTTTAGCCAAAAATATATTTACTTTAAATAATAGTTTTTTTTTGTTTTTTTTTAATTTTTTTAAGAGAGAAAAATATAGATAAAAAACTTACGCTTAGCGATTCGTACAGATCGCCTTAAATTTTTCCTTCAAAAACTCCTCAAACCTCCACCGCAAAACCACAAGCGGTACAATACATGATCACACGGCAACGAAAGAACGCGCAAGCTCGAAGCAATTACACGTACGATTTAAGAAACGGATAGTATTAATGATTACAAGACAAACGCAAAGGTTCGATGCCATTTCAAGTCAATAAGCAACTTGGATAGCACAGAAAAACATGACAGCAATTTCGGCAAACTCTGTATGAAAAAAGGCGGATCGTTTCAAAAAGAGAGGCTTAATTTTTTTTAATCGTCGTTGGGGGGGTTGACCCGCTAAACCTCCCCGTGCGTACGCCACTGCCTATATGCCATTAAAGGAAACTCCTATGTATTTACTGCTTCACAGCAACAGAAATGACAAAAATGCGGTTCTAGCGACACATCGCAAAAGTTAATCCACCGCTACTGTTACATCACGATCAAAGTATCTCGAGATTAAATAAGAAAGTTGGATAGAACAGACGAAACGTCGGAAATTTTTGCAAGCTCGAAGGAAGGGCGAACAAAAGGCGTATCATTTCAAAAAAGATAAGTTTTCACTGCATCTCTAATCGAAAAGGGGGGGGGGTTTGACCCCTGAAACCCTTTCCCGTGCGTACGCCACTGGCCTGGATTGGCTGTGCGTAGCAAGGCTGACAAGACTTTTGTTATAGTCGAAACATTAATTTGTCCCTTTCAATTTATTCAGTAGAAAAATTAATACCTTTTTTTACCGCGATAAAAGAAAACTTTGCAGTAAAACGTATTGTGAAGAAATGTATAGCAAACTGGCGAACATAGTGCTATCCAACTTCCCTATCCAACGTGATGAATTCAATGACGTCTTTGAAATGTTTGTTACGGCAATCTCTGATACAATAGAAAAATATGCACCACTAACGCGTTTAAGCAGAAAGCAGGCAAGGCTTTGCAAAGAAGCCTTGGATTACAAAAAGGCATCATTACTTCAGTCAAAAAAAAGAACTCAATGTTTCGCAGCCATTTCATCAATGGTAACGTAAATGAAAAAAGATTTTTCCGCAAATATACAAACATTCTCACTAAACTTAAGGCCTTGTCAAAGAAAATTTACTTTCGTTCGGAAATCAACAAAAACAAGAGTAACGCACGCAAAACCTGGGATATTATTCAATCAGTGCTGCCAAACAAGTTGAACCGCGAGCCACCCTCCTTCCTTAAAATAAATAACGTGACTTCGAGGGAACCTTCCGTTATCAATTTAATAATTTTTTTTGCACTATAGGGCCAACTCTTGCAGGTAAAATTAAAGACATAACGAACTGCAGCGCTGAGCACTTCTTCGACAAACCACTATCTGACTCTATATTTCTCAAACCCCCGAAGCTCACTGAAGTCTTGGAAGAGATCATGTCCCTTAAGGACAAGGCAGTGGGTCATGATAACATCTCCGCGTTTTTTCTTAAAGCTGCTCGGCATGAAATTACCCCCTTTATAAAAATCCTTATTGATTTCGCATTCAGTGAGGGCATTTTTCCTGATAGCTGTAAAATTGCCGGAATTGCCCCAATTCATAAAAACGGCGCAAAAGACGAAACTAACAATTACCGTCCCATATCTATCTTGACATGTTTCTCCGCAAAATTATAGAAAAACTTATCTACAGGCGATTAATTAATTTCTTTCAAAAACATCATATACTTTACCCCAACCAATTCGGTTTCCAAAGCAAAACTTCGACGGCACATGCTATGCTTGATGTTGTCACTTCCTTATATGACTCTATTAATCGTAATCAGTACTCGAGACTCGTCCTGATAGACCTTAAAAAGACCTTCGACACCGTTTCTCATACCACTCTTCTAAAAAAATTACATAATTACGGCATTCGTGGAGTAGCGCAAAAATTGTTAGTTTCTTATCTTGAATGTAATCACCCTTACCAAACGCGATCTAAACTGATGAATATAGAGTACGGTGTACCCCAGGGTTCTACTTTAGGTCCCTTGTTTTTTCTTATTTATATCAATGACCTTAACAACGCATTGCGAAGTAAACCTTTCTTATTAGCAAATGATACCTGTTTGCTAGTTACTGAAGATAACTCACAAACCCTGAAAAATACAATTACTGATGAATTGAACCGACTAAGCATCTGGTGCTCTGCCAACAAATTAACAATTAACTTGTCCAAAACTTGCGTACTTTTTATTTCGCCAAAACTAACCATGAATTCCAACTTTTCACCCTTTCTTCTTTCGAGTAATGATCGTCGTCGTCGTTTGGCGGACATCTCTTCCAAGACAGATGGAAGGACCAAAGCCGAGGGTTTATCCTTTTACCACCCTGGCCACCAAACTGCTTGGGTCAGATGCTGACTGTAAGGAACTTCAGCCAGCATCTTGTTTCATCATCCA
Source organism: Trididemnum miniatum (assembly GCA_964006365.1). Lineage (NCBI taxonomy): Eukaryota > Metazoa > Chordata > Ascidiacea > Aplousobranchia > Didemnidae > Trididemnum > Trididemnum miniatum. Next base: position 31,471,352 of record OZ023235.1, read on the forward strand.
AAACCATTAGACCAAACATACCTCGGGGTGCTCGATGTATGGGACACTGTGAGATGATGTGATCTGCGGTTTGTTCACTGGCACCACACTCACAATTCGCTAGAGGAGCGAGACCCCATTTGTACATGGACGAACAGAAACGTCCAACACCAGAACGCAGACGGTTGAGCTTGACCCAGGCTGCCCTCGGCAGACTTATACCTAAGGGTCTGGAGCTAGCCTTGGGAATGAAAGCGTGGAGTGACAATGCGTTGGCAGAGTACTCCATGTCCCATTTCGTGTTCGTCCACTCGGCTGCACGGACGTCCATCTCAGAAAGACTGTCTAGTAATTTCCGAGCAGCAGGTACAAATGAGCGTCTAGATTTCAATCTCTCCCTGCATATGTCCTGAGACTCATGAAACTGGCCTTGTAAAATGTGGTCAGGGTCCAGGGAGCTGCGGTTGGCTAGGGAGAGTGTCGCTCCTTGGCGGCGAAGCTCAGCTGGCTGGATGTCTGAAAGAACCGGAAGGTAGACCGATGGAGTGGGACGCAGGCACTCAGTGACAATGCGCAAGGCGTCATTTATTACACTGTCGATAAGCCGTATTTGCACGCTGCGGCACCAGACTGGTGCGCAGTACTCGGTAGTCGAGTAGACCAGAGACAGGGCAGCTGTGCGTAATGTCTTAGCGCTAGCACCCCAACCTGTTCCAGCAAGTCGCCTCAACAGTGAGACGCGAGCACATAACTTCTTGCGCAATGCTTCCAGGTGAGGACGATATGTGAGCGATCTGTCCAGTTTGACCCCAAGATAAGTGGGAACGGGACAGAAAGGTAAGGTCTTACCGATGTTACAGACCTTAAGCTCACGCTTAGCCTCTCGATTGTAGAGGTGAAAGGCCGCCGTCACCGTTTTAGTGTGGCTAAGCTTCAATCGCCAGGTCTGGAGATATTTCGAGAGTGTAGTCATGTCCTGGCTTAGAGTCCTTTCCAACTCCTTCCATTCTCCAGATGTATAAAGTATCGCCAGGTCGTCGGCATAGGCGAACTTCTTGGAGGTTACGGAGGGGACATCATATGTATAGATGTTGAAAAGGAGGGGGGCCAGGACCAATCCCCGGGGGGACGCCGTTTTTCAGGCGTCGTAACCTGCTAGGCTTGCTGTCGCCAGTTGTAAGGGTGAAGCTTCTGTTGTGGATCAGCTCCATAATCATACGAACCATGTGCTTGTCCGGCAGAAGCTGCAACAGCTTGCAGGTGAGACCACGGTGCCAGACAGTGTCATAGGCAGCTGTCAGGTCGATAAAGACGGCACCGGCCTTCTTTTTCGCTTCGAATGCATTCTCAATGCTTTGCGTGAGCAAAGTGACTTGATCCACGGTGGATCTTCCGCGTCGAAAACCCGCCTGTTCCCGTGGGAGCAGAGGGTCAATAAGAGGTTCGACGCGGGCGTAGATAAGTCGCTCGAGAATCTTGTAGGGAACACATAGCAAGGAAATCGGACGATAGCTCCTTGGGTCCTCTACAGGTTTCGAAGGCTTTGGGACCGCTACTACTAGCGCTCTTCTCCAGATCTTAGGAATTTTGAGATGGTGCAGGCAGGAAGATAGGAAGCCACGTAGCCAAGATTTTAAGCCGGCTCCAGCATGGATTATTAGCTCCGGACAAAGGGAATCAGGTCCAGGAGTTTTGCCTGGTTTTAAATGTTGGAGGGCTGCAGCGAACTCCCAATGGGAGAAACTCCCGGAGACATTCGCAGGATGTAATGGATCAGCCCTTCAAAGGTCAGACACTTCCTGTAAAACGAGCCGAGATGAGCGTCGATTCACACCTTCGTATTTCCTGTTTTTAACCAGCTGAGAAGCAATAGCATCAGCTGAAACGGGACATTGACGAGGGGATTATCGTGACCTACCAGTCAAGTTGTTTATAGTATTCCATGCCAGCCGGCTGGAGTGCGAAAAGTCAATGTTGCGGACCGTCTCTGACCAGCGATTTCTCCGCTTCCCGTCGAGCCTTGTGAGTAGGGCTGTGGCAGCCCTATCCGAATCAGGGCCCCCAGGTGACTGCAGGAAATGCTGATAGAGGTCTTCACACTCCGCATCCCAGCAAGGTATGTGGTTTGATCGTCGACCACGAGGGATGCATCTTTTCGCCGCAGTGCTTATTACCTTGCAAAAGCACTGGTAAACCTGATCGATGTTCTGAGATTCAGGTGGCGGTATACTCTTGGCCAGTTTGTTGGTTACGTTAGAATAGTGGTCCCAGTTGGCCTTGCGGAAGTTCCATCGCTTTACAGGCTTGCTCGGTTTTGGATGAGCAAGTTTGGGTGGACTTATAAGCGAGGGTCGGTGTTGTGACCTTGGGAACTTTCCTAAGATACGTCTGTCAGGTAAGCGACTGTCCAAATCGACACTGGCAAATGCAAGATCTGGGTTGGTGTCTGTTTTCCAGCGGCCAGAGTGGAAACTGGCGGCCTCCTTGGAGCTATATAGCAGGGTGAAGTTGTTGGCACTGGCCCAGCCAGCCAGCCAGGCATTCACCATCTGGATTGTTATTATCATAGCCCCAGTCAACATGGTGGCAGTTGAAGTCGCCAGCATAGAGGCAGGGATGGGGGAATGCTGGAAGATCAGAGGAATGCTGGAAGATCAGAAATATAATCCTATTAATATTGTTAGTAGTACAAAATATTTGGGTGTTTTCATTCACAGCAAATTGAACTTTAAAGAGCACATTCTTACACTTGAAAACAAAATAGCTCGCTCCGTGGGCATCCTTAGTAAAGTTAAATATAATTTTCCTCTCAAAATCGTGTTGCAACTATACCATGCTTTCATACATCCTTTATTAATTTATGGCATTGTGGTTTGGGGTTCAACTTAGCCCAGTTACCTTAGCAAATTAAAAACCCTGCAAAATAAGGCAATGCAAATCATATCCGGTTGTCACTATCGCGACGAAGCCAATCCTATATATAAGAAACTTGAAGTGCTACAAATTCATGATTTATATACTTGTGAAACCGCTAAATTTGTTTACTCTTGCTTCTACAACCTAGCGCCAATACCCTTCATAGATTTCTTTACAAAAATCGATGAGGTTTCCCAAAGAGCTACTAGACAGTCAGTTGATAAATTCAGTCTATATACTCCCCGCTATCCCACAAATAGGCTGCAGAGAAGTCTATATCAAGGAGTTAAAATATGGAATTCTATTCCGAAGGACATCAAGTCACTCAAATTTCAGCAGTTCAAATCTCGTTTTAAAACTTTCCCCTTATCCAAGTACGATCAATAAATATTATATTAATTTGTTGCATTAAGATCGGGATACCAGGCTGTGGCGATTTTTCCTGCTATTGGTATCCCGACTCGTTTCTCATCGGGAACGTGGTCGCTCGCATTAATTTGGACATTCAACCAGATGCGATGATTAAATTCTCTAAAATTGCTCTAATTGACACTGGGTGGTTGCTTGACTCGATGACCGCGAGGTCCATTCGCAACTTCCCTGTCGCATTTCGTGCATTTTTTTCCTTTGTATCGTGTGTATCTTATCATTTACGTATCGTGTTGGTCAACGAGCGACTAAAATAAATACGTTCTGTTCTGTTTTGTAAGTCAAGTAAGCACTACGTTTGAAGAGTAGCGTTTTAAGTTTGTTAAAATGATGCATTAACTAACCACATTGAAGGAAGATTTTTAATTCTATTGCAAAAAGAAAAGTGAAGGCATTATTAGTAAAATTGAAAATTTTTTGGGACAATTCAAAGGTATGTTGATTACTAATTGTGACGATTTCTTTTAAAGTACCGTAGTATTCGAAACCTAGTTTAACAGTTTGCGCCTGCTATTAGCTGATTGGTGACGTAATGCAAATGCGTTTTTTGATAACTTGCTATGAACCGAAATAAGCGTTTAGTATACACTTTGTGACTACTCGTGCTGAGATAATCAACTGACTGTAAAGTAAGATTTTTCTGTTTGCGAACAATATGTTATTTTATGGTTTATGTTCTAATGCGAATTCTTTTCAGAGAGCTTCTGTTTTGTATTCAATTAAAGCCTGGTTATTATCAAATAACAGAATGTTTCGTAATTAGGCATCACAATTTGGGCAAGGTTTAGAACCTGTTAGCCCCCCAATAGCTAGGGTCACAGGCTGAAATCTTAGTGCTAATACAGTTTATTTGCAAGTTTGATCTTGTTTGCTATGGCATGTTGCTTAATTAATTAATTAATTTTGTTTCTGCGTTGGTTCGTTTTGTGCGTGTGTTTTTGTTGTTAAATCCATTTGTTTTTTTGTTGTTTTTATTTATTTATGTTTGTTAGGGTCACGCAGCCATGCCTAGTCTTTTTGACGGGCATGCTTCAACGATTACCCGTTTTGCTGCGTGTGCCCTTTTCCACGCTTTTCCAATACTTATTATGAACGTGTGTTTATAACGTAATGGAGTGCGGAAATAAAAAAGAATTGATTGATTGAATTTAATTGATTGCAAATTTATTACCGACTGATCTGAAGTTATTCAACTGCTGACTGCTCTGATGGATCGCCTTCCGAAACCTAAAGACTTGACTACTGAAGCGACTCATCCTGATGCTTCCGGAGCTTTCAAATATTAGCTAGCAACATTTCAAAACTTCGTCGACGCTGTTGCTGCAGCTAGCGAAAATAACAAAAATAATGATGCAAGACAGTTGAATAAACGAAGGCTTCTGGTAAATTTTCTGTCTCCTGCAACATATCCGTATGTCGAAGATATTAACAATTACGACGAAGCTACTCAAACACTCAAAAATCTGTACGTAAAGCCGAAAAATAAGATCTTTTCGCGACACGTTCTGGCAACTAGAAAACAACAACCTGGAGAATCTATCGAAGAATTTCTTCAAAGTCTTAAGATACTCTCTAAAGATTGCACCTTGGAGGCAGTGACTGCCGAACAATACAGAGAAGAATTAATCCAAAACGCTCTTAATGATGGACTGTCGTCGTCCGTAATACAACAGCGCTCGCTTGAAAAAGATGAGCTTAATCTGCAACAAACCTACGAACTTTCTTTTTCTCTCAATAGAGCTCAGCAACAGTCATCGGCTTACGCTTCCTTAGCCGCTTCCGTTCCCAAAGAAATGGCTTCAGCTCCAACACAGGAAGAACTGCTACAGTACCTTTCTGCTCTGCTGCAGGCACTTCTGCACAAAAATGCTATTTCTGTGGAGAGGTCTATCATTGTCGTACCAAATGCCCTGCTCGCTTTGCCGAATGCTTTCTGTGCGGCAAAAAGGGTCACTTTACTAAAGTGTGCCAGTCCAAAACCTCAAGTTCTAAAGGGCGACGTGTTGCTGCTGCGCTTCCATCTTTTTACCTCGCTACTTTAGCAGCAGCACCCCCTGCCTCAGCAACACCGTGGTAAACCTCAAGATCAAAGATCAAATTTCACAACCTTTAGTCAATACCGGAGCATCCGAAAGCTTTATTCATGCAGATATTGTAAAAAAACTGAACTTTAATCCAAAAGGCGGAGTTACTGAAGTTGCTTTAGCTTCCACCTCAAACTCTGCTAAAATCAATGGATTTATTGAGGTAAATGCTTCCGTTTTAGGCAACGATTATCTTCTTACAGTGGGGTTAATAACACACTATGCGCAGACGTCATACTGGGAGAGGATTTTCTCAAAATTCATGAATCTGTCACCATTGAAATGGGAGGCACGCAACCCTCTATTACAATACACAACAAAGAAAGAGAGAAGACAACATGCAATGTGTCTGTAGCTGAGGTAACAAACCTACGAACTTGTAACAAACCTACGAGCGTTCGGAGGTAACAAACCTACGAACCGCTTCGACTATTCCAATTTCTAGATAACAAAATCAAGCCGATCGCTACCAAGTCCAGAAAATTCAACTCTGAAGATAAAGGTTTATTGACGAAGAAATTGAAAATCTTTTGAGCAAAGGCATAATTGAACCTTCCAAGTGTTCCCGGCGTGTACAAGTGTTAGTAACCAAGAACAAAAAGCACACAAGAAAAATGGTCATCGATTACTCTCAAACGATTAATCAGTATACTTACTTGGACGCGTATCCCCTTCCTCGCATCGACGAGCAAGCTCATGAACTTGCTTAGTGTAGAATTTTCAGCACCTTAGATCTTAAGTCGGCTATTTATCAAGTTCCTGTCGCAGAAGAAGACCGTCCTTACACCGCTTTCGAAGCTGGAAGGAAGTTGTATCAGTACAATAGACTGCCTTCGGTTTAACTAATGCAGTTTCGGCCTTTCAAAGAATAATGGATTCACTGATTCAGCGACATAAACTGAAAAGAACGTACGTTTATGTGGACAACATCACAGTGGCAGGTGAGATCCAAGAAATTCACGATTTGAACTTGAAAGCAGTGTTAAAGGCTGCTTCAGAAGCCAATCTGACGTTCAATGAAAGCAAGTCTACGTTTTCTGTACCTGTTATTGATGTGCTAGATTACAGAATATCACACGGACAGACAAAACCCGATTCTGAACGCCTGAGACCTTTAGTGGAATTGCCTATTCCAAAAACTACTGCCGAGCTCAAAAGATGCGTAGGTATGTTTGCGTACTGCGCTCGCTGGATTAAGGACTACTCATCCTAGATCAAACTGCTGATTCCTGAAAACACTTTACTTTCTTTAATCTACAAGGCTGTCGAGGTGTTTGAGTTTTTGCGAAAAGTTCTTTTGAATGCGTGTTTGGGTAACATTGATGAAAAAGAACCTGCTGCAGTTCTAAATCAAAATGGACGCCCAGTAGCCTTCATGTCTAGGACGTTGTCTCCCGGTGAATGCAACTACTCTACCGTTGAAAAGGAAGCAACTTCTATTATTGAAGCTATACGCTAGTGGGCTCACTATCTGCACGGGCGTACGTTTACATTGGTCACCGACCAACGGTCGCTAGCGTTTATGTTCGATCCTACCAGAAGGGAAAAGTGAAGAATGCAAAGGTGTAATTATGGAGAGCTGAATTTGGAACATTTTCATATACAATTCAACATAAACCGGGATCAAAAATGTACCTCCCGATACAATGTCCAGAGTGTGCGGTGCACTGCTGCCTGAAAGTTCTCTAAAAGAAATACACAAAGCTCTACTGTCTCACTTCGTGTGAAGTAAAAATCTAACGTATTACATGGATGACATTCGCCAAGTATGTTCGCAATGTAAAGACTATGCAGAACTGAAGCCTTGATTCTTCATAAAGGACAAACAAGTGCTGATCAAGGCGTTTCAGCCGTGGGAACGCATAAGCATGAATTTTAAAGGGCCCCTGCGATCTACCAAAAATCGGTACTTACTTGCCCTGATCGATGAGTTCAGCAGATTCCCGTTTGCATTTCCTTGTCGAGATCTAAGCACAAAAACTGTAGTATCATGCCTATCGACTCTTTTCAGTTTGTTTGGTTTTCCAGCATATATCCACAGCGACAGAGGAGCTCTTTTATGTCACGAGAAATAAATAGATACTAATATAACATGCAGTGGCGTCGCTAGGAGGGGGGGCAGCCCCGGGTGCCACCATCTTGAGGTGACACCATTTTTTGATAGAAACAGTGTAAAATTGCTACTAAAAACGTTTTAGGACGTTGTGTTGTTGCAAGCGTCAACGTAAGCTTCATGCGTTCAAAAGCATAAAAGCTTTCGCAGCCCGAAGCGACTGCTTTGCATTGCAGTTACAGGCCTCATTCAATTGCTATCATTGATCGCATTGTCTGCAAAGAGCTCGCGAAGAAATATGTGGGATTTTTTATCCTTTTATGGATGATTTTATCTGTGATAGAAAGTGGGAGGCCAAAACGCGCATTTTAGGTGAAATCTTTATTCATGTACTCAGCAACACCTACTTTATTGCGTCAGAATGCACGTTCTTAAAATGAAGTGAGGTCTTCTTCACACTAACTTGTAGAAAAAAAGTTATGAGGTGTAGGCCCTTAAACTGGTCGCCCAGAGGGTTTATTCAAGTGAACCAAGGCAAAAAGTTTGACCATAATAAAACTTGCACACTTACGGGTACTTTCAAAATATTTATTGCTGCCAGGGTGGATCCGGGAATTTCACCCCCAAATTACCATTTTTGGGGAACCAAAAATGACATTTATTTAAGTGACCAATGGCAAGGCTAAAAGTTGTGTCAAATCACGTGTATTAATGTACTGAACATCAAAATAACCACGACAGCAATTTTATTCGGAGATAACCTCCCGACAGCAGCGATTTTGTACCCCCATGACGTCACATGACATTATTCAAGTGAGCAATGGCAAGGCTAAAAGTTGAGCCAAATCACGCGTAGCGGCGTGTTAATGTGCTGAACATCAAAAGATCGATGATAGCAATTCGGGAGTTATCTCCTTCAACTGAGAAATTCGGAGAAAGTAGGGGAGCAAAAATAATGCGTTTTTATGAGCAAAGATGGCACTGAATATTTAAATAGCAATTTTGCATCCGAGGTTATTCTCTCGGCAGCAAACAAAAAAAGAAAATGTCAATCGTCTTTCCAAAGAATATACTGTATCTTTGAGAGCTTTTCTCGTGCCAAAAAATTTATTAAGTGCCAAAATAACATCTGAAGCCAAAATAACATTCTCGTGCAAGCAGGACGAATTGGTTACTATTTTTAATCAGAGTGGAATGAGAACGTGGAACAGTTATAATAAACCATATCACATGAAATTACAGGAAATGATTGCTTCCAGTAGCAAAAAGGACCAATGACCAAGGTCGGAGCATATGCATTTCATTAAAACACAAAATAAAAACCTCTACAGACTGTTTCACCTCAGCGGATCATCAGAAGGTATCTAAATTGAAAATTAACCAGATAGAGAATAACTGAGATTGTAAAGTTGATGAAACGCTTTCGACACTAAAACCTGACATGTACCATATTAGCTCAGAAGTAGGATTGTCTCCACTGCATACAGCTCAGAGTTCAAGCGAGCTAATCACAGGTCATGTGACTTGCAAAGCCAGACTAGGAACAACGATAGAAAAAAAACGAAATGCGTGGCCGAAATACGGTGCTATGGTACAGCAGAAACGCGAATAGGGGTATGTTGTGACAAGTATTAGATACGTAGTATTGGTAGACAGGAAAAGGAGGTCGTTAACAGATCAACGCATACGAAATTCATGCAAGAAATAATAAATACATAAATAAATAAATCGGCACATTAATGAGGGTCTGTAATTTTAAAGTTTTTCAGTTTGAATTTTGCTTTATGGCGGCATTTTCCAATATGTTCAAATCTTTTGTTACGAGTGTTATTTTTGTCAGCTTTGGCATCGCCGAAGCTGAAATAGTAACTACCAACGCCTAAAATTTTATGATATAGTTTATTATAACTGTTTCATGTTTTCATTCCACTCTGATTTAAAATAGTAACCAATTCGTCCTGCTTTAATTGGGACTTTAAAATTTTTGGGCGCGAGAAAAGTTCTTTATCCAAGCGATAGGGATATCGTGTACGAATGGTAAGCGATTACATTTACACTGTATGAGCGATAGGGGATAATTTGTTTATTGGTGAATTGAAATATGGATAAATGTTAGACCAAATATGAAAGGGGAGCGAAAAACGCCCGAATCAACCGAGGAAAGTCAAGTGGTCTACTGCTCCAGAAAAATAAGCATCTCGCTTTTAAAAGCTAGTTAGTAGAAGCGGTAGTGGTATCATGGTCGGAGACAGCAGAGTCAGCAAGCAGCAAAAAAATCTGTAAGATTAAAAATTTTCGGCTGGTGGCCTCTTTAAAATTTTTATGATAAATCGCCCGCAGAAACATTTGAAGTGTTAGTAAATTCCAATATTTATTTCTTCCGCATTGCAATACAACAAAATCCGTATAACTACGAAATTACACGGACTTCGCAATACAGTAGCTTATTCCACTTTTTCAAACTTGTTTATAAATAGTAGGTGCTAACAACAATGTGTTTGAAATAGACCATTAGTGGCATGAAACGATTTAAACGTGATTTAAGAAGGTCAAGCAGTGAATGGAATCTTTTGTAGAAAGCCCCCGCCAATAACGCAAAAATGTTTGATTTAAGAAAAAACACCCCCGTTACGCTTTGGTACTCAGAGAGGCTGGGATGTTTTTTGGTAAGAGCTTTCTGCAAAAGATCCGTGCGCCTTCAGTCTCCATGCGCAGTTATGTGGGTTCCAAACTCGTGTCAGACCTTCTTATCAAAAAGATTATACGCGCATCTACAGCGTCTCAGCACCAAGCTCTATTCTAGAATAGCTAGACACCATTAGTCTGCTGATCAGAAGCTCAATGACGCAATTATTTGCAGGCTGTCAATGTTAATGAAGTTTTCGAGATAATTTGTAATTATGTAAATAAATAATGTAAATAAACAGTAATTATGTAAATAAACAATTATGTAAATAAACTAAGTAAATAAACAATTTGCTAAAAGAAAGGGAGGAAGGCCAACGAGAAGGTGAATGGATTTGGTGAGAGAAGATATGGAGATGGTTGGAGCAAGAGAGAGACACGAAGTTGAGCGAGTCTAATGGGGAAGACTTTCGCACTGTGGCGACCCTGAATAGGGAAAAACCGAAAGAGGAAGAATGAGTAAATAAACAATAATGGTCTTTTCCCAAAATACAACTTATTATCAAAGCCAATGCTGAAAAGTTAATTCTATAAATCAGCAAAATTCTATCTGGAGTTGGGATTAAAAATCACTCGCATTCAAGAATTTATTCAATTTTTCCCCATGAAGTGTTTTGACGAACTATCCTAGGAACAATGTTTCCTCTAAGCTGTGCGCGTGTGCGCGCGCACACGGCTTTCAGAGACTACGCACAGACATATCATGATGAAGCAATATTTTTGGTTGGCAAGTTGAGGAAAATTGTTCTTGGACCTGCTAAAAGGACGCATTTCTTCGCAAAGTGTATCGAGCAGTGGCGTCGTGCCATTGGGGCCCGCCCCCCAAAAATTTTTTTGAGATGTGTTGCTGCTTTTTATAATTTAAAAAATTGAAAATTAAAAAAATAAAAAATTTAGCCATAAAAAAATAAAAAATTTTGCTTTTCCATATCCTAACATGCATCGCTCAACCGTAATAAATTGTTTAAATCGGCTTTTTTCTTTGTGTAGTATGCCGAACTTCGTTCACTCCGATAACGGAAAATCATTCTTGTCAAAAGAGCTAAAAAACTTTTTGCTAGAAAGAGAAATTGCATCAAGCAGGTCGTCACCACATCATTCCACAGGAAATTCATAAGTTGAGCGTTACAGCGGAATGATATGGAAATCTATTCGTTTAGCACTGAAAACTAACATCCTTCTTGTTTCATCATGGAAAGCTGTGTTACCGGATGCGCTTGAGTCGGTCCGATCCTTGCTCAATACAAACACTAATTGCACACCGCATGAGTTGTTTTTTCATTTCAATTGGCTCTTCCCATCAAAGAAATCTTTGCTGCTTGACTTTCCACTCCTGGTGCTTGTGCAGTATTTTATCTTGTGTGTTCTTTATTGCAAATACAAGTTTGTTGCTTGTATTTTATCTTGTGGGTACTTTATTGCAGATTACAACGATTTTATTTAGTTGATTGAAGCCATGATTTTCCGTTATGATATTGGTCAAGTTCAGAACACCACGTCGAATTGGTTCGGTGTATGACGTTTCGCTACTCACTCACAAAATACTGTGATGTCACAGCCAAAAAATGACGTCAAAAAAGAACCTCTTTGTTTTCTGTCAAAGGCAATCATTGCAGCTTGAAATTGGAAACTTGTTTGACATTTTGCTTGTTAACAAGTGGACCAGTGTAAGCAGGAATTTGCGAGTGGACCAGTGTAAACAACTACACAGCCCAACAAAAAAATTTTTTTTGCCATTAATATTTCAACGGTTTTAGGGTTTATCAGATGAGCTGATTCTAAAAATGACCTTACTTTTGCTGAATTGACTCTAGATAGTTTTTGAGATATATCTTTCAACACTAACTAATGAATAACGCCAAAAATATTACAGATAAGAGCTGTTTTTGCTGACAAAAAGATTTTGTTTCGTGACAAAGAACCAATTGTCACAAGCTTTAGAGAGCTGTTTCATTGCATAATACCTCCACTGGTTCTTTCTTGCCTTCTCCAACATCTTTGCACCTTTTATAAATATAATGTCGTGCAAAACTTCAGGTCACCTTCTTCATTTTGGTGCACCCCCCATGCATTTATTTATTACACAGTGTGCAACACACTGCGGTATACACAACCGTTTTTTCGCATATTCCACGAAGCTCGATTTGCTGAGTGCAATTGCATTTTCTGTACAGCTCAGCATCATCTTAATCTTTCCGATATCTACTTTTGATCTCTTACCTTACAATGCTCTTCTCCACCTTTGGAACCTCGCCCTTAAATCTTCCATATTTTCGCTCATCAGCGTACAAAATGTCATTCAACAATTATGATCTTTCTCTCGCATCTTTCGTCACAACATCAACCACAATAGCGAATACTAGTGGTGATAGCACAGACCCTTAATGTGCACCAACACTCTCCCCAAATTCCTCCAACAACCTCGATCCACCTCCGACATTCGTCCTTAAACCCTTATATAAGCTCATCACTGCTCGCACCAACACTTCTTGCAATCCTTTCTTTCTTCGTGCCCATTTCGCCACTTTTCTAGGGACCCTATTAAATGCTTTTCCGAAGTCTACAAAACACGGGGAAACCATTTTTTCCTTTCCACGGAATTCCTCTCGTATCTTTCGCAAAATAAACAACACATGAGTTGTGCCTTACCCAGGCATAAAGCCAAATTGCATATCATCTATCGCTACCCAATCTAATTATTCTGTTCTCGAGCACTTTCTCCACTGTCTTCATTACGTGCTCCAGCAGCTTTACTTCTCTATATGTTTCGCAATCCATCACAACCCCTTTTCCTTTAAAGACTGGAAAAACACTTGTTTTCGATTCCTCTAATGTATCTTCACCACCTAGTATTCTCTGACAAAGCTTCTTTGTTATAACACCGAACTTTCCACTTGCCATTATCACACTTATATTTACTCTTAAAGATCCAGCTGCTTTTCTCAATTTCATCTCACTCATAACCTTCATTACCTCCTCATAAGTTACTTTTTGAACTGGTCTTTCAACCGTATCTGCTTCTGCCATTTGATCCTATTCCTTTTCCACATTCAAGTTCTTTTCCATGTGCTCCTTCCATAATTTCCCTCGATCTAGCTCATTCACTACAATTCTTCCATCTTTACCTTTCATGCCACCTCCACCCTGCAACCATGCATGTTCTATCCCCCTGAATGATTCCCACGCTTAAAAAAACCTGACATGCTTGTCACCAGCAAAGATTTATCAAGTTTCTTGGCATTGCTCAGCAGGGTGGATCTAGAAACCCGTAGAGGGCGACGCCCAAAAAATAATCCATCGTTTGAAATTTATCGAATTTTCCAGAACATTTAGGGAAATGATGTTGTTTTAGGGTGCTATCGCCCTCACTGCCCTCCTCCCGGATCCGCCATTGGGGCGCAGTTTGTTATTGTGAATAGCTGAAGCTTGATAAGGCGAAGTTTGAGCCTTGCATTGCTTAGCAACCTGTTTCTCGCAAGTGGTATCTAGTTGAGACGTGTATTTTATAAAAATTTTCACTGCTGCCTTAAAATTACGTATACTTGTATCATAATGAGGATTTATTGACAGCATGTAACATGATTCTGCTTTTGCTTGAAAAATGGCATAAATGGATGTTTTAAAAATGCGATAGGCAAAGCTTAAAAGCCAGAACGGGAAACAACAAAACGTCAATATGGCTAGTGTTGTAATTGTACATCGACGTTTTGTAATTTCAAATCTTCAAAAATAGGAGAAAATTTTTGTCAAGATTAGACATTTGCCACCAGTTTTTTTATCAATGAGTGTATTTTTTTTCTCACTGCATTAAGCAAAAAGGATTGAAGCCAACAGCATTGCTTAAAAGAGGCATACGGATAGCAGTGCCATTTCATAAAAAAAATGCATTTATCTCGAAAACTAAAGCCAATTCAGCAAAATTAAGACCATTTTTGGATTCAGCGCACCTGATATACCCTAAAACCGTTGACATATCTTTGGCAAAAATTTGTGTGCTGGCCAGTGCTATTTGCGGGTACTTCGACGCCTAACTTATTTGACTATAATGTTATTAGGCTATTACTAGTAACAGACCGGCGCTTGGTGTATCGGTTAAGAGCGACGACTTGGCAGCCGGTAGACTGGAGTTTTATTCCCAGTCGGGTCATACTAAAGACTTTAAAAATAGTATTCGCAGCTTTCGCGCCAGGCGCTCTGCACAAGCGGAAGTGCGAAGGGTTTTGTGTATGTGTTGGGTTTTGTGTATGTGTTGTTCGTCATGTTATGTCCCTTAACAGCGTTCAATCATTCGTGATGGAAAATTGTAATGGGCCGACAATTGAAAATGGCCTAAACAATGTGTGCTTGCACCCGCTGTCCCGTACCTTTACCTTTACTAGTAACAGTTTCATTGTTTTGTTTTAGAAACCACGACAGCTTCAGATGGTGAGTAGCTTTGCATATCTTTGCAGTAAGTTGTTTGCAATAGTCGATTGAAACAAGGGTAACTTACATTGATAAAATGTTGATGATGTTTTCGCTATATTCATCCTCCTGTCACGAGAAAGCGACGGAGGCGCTGTTCGTTGGACGAATCCTGACTCGCTTACGAGTTGCTCTCGTTTCGTGGTTGAGTTTGGCTTCTCATATCTTTGATTTGCCTTTTGTCATATTCCATCAAGAAATGATAAATATTAGAGCTTCGGGAGAGGCTTTGCTTTAAGTAGCCATAATAATGCAACTGTCAGTGAATTTATTATGAACATTTTTATTGCAGAACTAAACGTTTTCGGCCTTTCATCTGGCCCTCGTCAGAGAAATAAAATAAAAGCATATATTAACTCGAAAAAATCAGAATGAAATGAGATTTTAAAAAAATCAGAGAGCGGTTAATGAATCAGCGTAATAATAACACAAATTATGACATAACAATTCAGGTATTATGTGTGCATATTATACAACACCATACGATCATAGGTCTATAGTATTTATACATACAGTTTATAAACAATAAAACAATATAAATTAATAGTTACGATGATGGAATACATTTAAAACGCATTCAGCAGAATCGACAAACCTCCTCCATAAAGTGGGGCATTTAGCTTAGGGTTGTGTTTTTTTTATCAGTAGAGCTTCTTGAATTTTTGTTTCGTACTTGGTAGTGCATTGCCGGAGTATTTGAAAATTGTTTAGGTCGTATTCTGTCTCCAAGCATGTTTTGCAATCCTTAATATGTATCTATGTGGCGTGTCGTCATACCAGTGTGTCACCTGTTATATGCATCACACGAACTAGTAAATTTATACACGACATTAGACAATAAAGCAAAAGGAGTAATACCTTTGAGAGGAAAATACGAGGCAGTTTCCATGGTAGTAAAATATACGTTAATATCGATATTAAATTTGAAGTTAATCAAGTTTGCTAGGCGTTTTGCAAACTGGTTGGAAGTTTTTCCGTAATATGGTATGCCAATAGAAAATAAAATTTTTTTTTTATATTTTTCGGGTTTGGAATTGCCATTGAACTTTTCGATTACCTTGTTTATGAATGAGTTGGGGTAGCCATTTTTTTGAAACAATGAGCATAGTTTTTTTTACTTCTTGCTTATACAAAAAATCGTTAGAGCAGATTTTTTTAACACGATACAGTAAGCACACTATAAGACCAGCTTTCCTTGTCTGTGGGCACTTAGCGTTAAAGTTTAACAGTAGTCCAGTGTTGGTTGGTTTACGCCATACCACCCAAGTATTGTAGCCACTTTCATTCAATTCAGTTTGTATATCGGCAATCCACGATCATAAAAAAACACAAAACCGGCAATCCACGACCATATTAAGGATTGCAAAACATGCTTGAAAACAGAATACGACCTGAACAATTTTCAAATACTCCGGCAATGCACTACCAAGTACGACACGAAAATTCAAGAAGCCCTACTGATAAAAAAAAACACAACCCTAAGCTAAATGCCCCACTTTATGGAGGAGGTTTGTCGATTCTGCTGAATGCGTTTTAAATGTATTCCGTCATCGTAACCATTAATTTATATTGTTTTATTGTTTATAAACTGTATGTATAAATACTGTAGACCAGACCAACCAGGCCCGTTCAATAATTTAATCTGGCCCGGCATAAATTTCTGAGTATATCAAAAAAAGAAGAGAGTCTCTAGCTCATTTCTATCAAAAGTCACGATTTTAAAAGTAAATACAAATCGAAAGCTCTCTACGGCAGCGGGGGGGGCAGTAAATGTGAAAAAAAGCTCACGTCCAGCATGCGACGTGACACGAGCTTTGTCCATTTTTTCCAGATGAATTAAGTACTTTCAAAAATTTTGAATTTTTATGCTTATATACAAGGAAAAACTCATTATTAAAGGTTGTAATAAAATTATTAGTTACATAATAGACAAAGGTATCACAACATAATAGGCAATGTGGCATAACATTCGGAATAAATATTTAAAGTTATCGCAAGAAATCTAATTATAAGAAGATGGTCGGGAGAGCCTAAAACTCTGGAGCACCGCTGTACAGAGCAAGTTATTGGTCAACACATCCTTCCCTAAATGGCACTGTCAAAAAAAAAATGTGGACACGGAGAGCAGTGTTTTCAAGAAAAAATGGACTGAGAATTGTTTCTTCACTGAAGTGAATACCAAACCAGTGTGTTTGGTATGCAATCAGCAAGTTGCAGTGTTCAAAGAGTTTAATATTCGGCGCCACTATGAGACTCATCATAAGGACAAGCATGACCACTTGATAGAAAAAATAAGGAAAAACGAGACGAAAAAGATCCCTTGTCATCTGTTATTTGAATACATAGGATAGGTTGTAAATGCAGGCTGTATACGTTGGATAGGTTACAAAACATAGTACTGAAAAACAAAGCTAAATATTTGGAGTTGACATTCTTTTACTGATTCGGCACGCCTGAGAACAAAAAGTCTGGAATATATCCCATAAATTGTACAATAAGTGCGAACGAAAGCGTTGGACTTGATAAGTCGGACAGAAAAATTTCCAGCTTATTTCGTTTGATAAATCTATTTGCGTCAAACTGTTCGTCCTTTCTCTAATAGACCTTTTTCCAAGCCGTTCGGCTGCGCAAGTTATATCTGGTACCTTTCGCTGCATCTTAATTCATTACTACAGCTGTATTTTGAGATAGAATCTGGCTACCAATCACCTGAAAGTATATTTCTAGTATTTGTAATTTGTTTTCTTACAATATTTTTGCGACAATCGTCCAATTAATCGGTTATAGAATTTAAGAACCTATTTACGTTGTATTACGATAATTTTAGCTGAGTGAGAAAGTATAGTTGATAAACCCGTGAAAAATTATTAAAGGAAAAACCTGTAGGAGTGGAAAATGGTCCAAGAAATACAGGTAGACAACTTAAACACTCGTCGATCCAAAGACCTACCTGTGCAAGCCTAGTAATGACCAAAATATTGTTTAAATACGATTGACAGCATATAAAGTATCATAGATTAAAAACAGACCGCTATCGGAGCGGGAGGTCTGAATTCGATTCCCTTGTCGGTCAATATCGGACGCAGTGTCGCCACACCGCTGCGACGTTTCTTGGGAGTTAAGCCGCGGAGATGCCCCCCCCCCCCACTTTTCGGCGTATTACCGCGAGTATAACGAAGGTTGTATTTCTTATCCCTTCGAACTTAAGTAGTGCTTTCAAAAGTTGCTATGTTCCTCGGTTTGTTGTTGCTTCAAAGCCGAGATGGAACCGGTCAGAATTTTTTCGACCCAACCGATAAAATAGACCCAACCGACCCAACCGTGTGGCTACGTCACCATTCCAGTCAAACTCTTTACGTGGCCAGGGTGAAGAGCAACAACTAAAAAGCAATGTCCTTCCTGGCCTACCGGATGAGAAGTACCGGAAGAGGAAGTCGTCATGACTTCCCATCCGGTAGGCTAGGAAGGACATTGCTTTTTAGTCGTTGCTCTTCACCCTGGCCACGTAAAGAGTTTGACTGGAATGGTGACGTAGCCACACGAGTGGATTGCGTACCACAAAGGTTAAATTCTTTAAGAAATAATTATCCGAAGGGATAAGTGATCCTGGCAAGATTATTCGTCCTGGAAGATGAATGTTTCTTACCTGAGGGCGGCTGATGAAGGCTAATAGCCAGAAACAGCGCTGTCTCGCTTTCCGGTACGATTTACTGGAGTGCTTTGCACTGTTGGTGATGGAGTGCTGTTATAGCCTCTGACCCAACAAGAGGAAGTCGTCATGACTTCCCATCCGGTAGGCCAGGAAAGACATTGTTTTTTAGTTATAGCGGAATGTCTTACGTTATTCATATTATTATTTATCAATAAAGACATTATTTGAATGAAAGTAAACTTCCCCTGTTGATCGTTTCAGTTGGATAAATTCGAAGCTGGCATTATTTGACTTCATTTGATTTGACTTGGACATTTAATTAACATGTTACTATATACAATAATAACATGTTACTACATAACGCTGTAATATATAAAATCCACTTGAATGATTAGCATAAATCGATAAGTGGTAAAATCAGCATATTATGAAAAGGCCCATGATTTTGTTTTTTAAACCACTTTAAAATCATTCTTTTTTTGAACCACTTTAACAAACGCCACAACCGTCCAACCCGGGCTGTTGCGTCACACACCGACCTGCCCGCGCACATGGACATGGAAAGAAGCTTTTGCACATGGAAAGAAGCTAAAGCGTATAGGCTACGATGGAGCGCTACGGTGATGTAATGACATCACAATAGTACCACAACCCTGCTAAAACAGAAACGTCAACTACGCTAATAAATATGCAAGTCTCCCTGCTGAAGACAAACAACAATTATTTTGTTTTCAGAAGGTGTGATTTGTTAATGCCATTTTTCATGAAACTGATTTATTTAAAAAATATCGGTGTGGTGTTTAGATGAAATATTTCGGTTGGTGTGTAGGTGTATTTTAGTTGCAAGAAAGGAGCATTTGACCGGTTTTTCGACCGGCTAGTCCGGATGGTCGAATAATCTCGACCCGACCGATTTCCCTCATCTGTTCCAAGGTCCACGTTTGTTATACCCATCATATAGCCCAGTGGGTTTTAATCTTTCAGGTTTAGAGGAACCGTTAGAAAACATTCCAAAGACTTGAGGAACCCATGGACCGAGTTTGCTTTTAAAAAGTGGAGGGGACAAATTTTGTGTGATAGGCTATGTCGTACATGCTCTTGACAGAAATATGTCGCTTGAATACTACCGGTACTACAGAACGCTGACGTCTATTACGTAGTCCCAAGTTTAAATGCCTGCTGAGGCATTTGTACATTTTGTGAGCTTATTGATCCTACATCTTAAGTTTGCTATAAAAAAGACATGTCTATTTGATTTTCATCTCATCGGCTTTCCGTTTTTCGGAAATTATTGTATCGTTTCGATTTCGTTTGCCACGTTAACGTACATGAACCTTTGAAGGCACAACAGGCAACAGCGATTGTGACGCCACTCGAGGTCTTAGCTGTAGCGCGTTTTAAGGTGGATTTACACGTACAAAAATTTCCGCTCCACTGAACAACGCTTATTTTGTTCTTTATAATGTCATGCAGCTTGCCTCCATTTTGCTCAACTTGTCTCAGCTCCACTTTGCTCCACTTGCGTCAACTTTGCTCAACTGCTTTCACGCAAATACTTCAACTCCGCTCCACTTATTTGCTCCACTCCCGTCAACCTCTCTCAACTTGTAATCACGCAAGTTGACGCAATTACCTCAGCTACGCTCCACTCGTGAATCGCTCTTGTAGCGAAAATTTTGAATTTGAAGGGAGCAGAGATTGGATTTGACCCATGAGGCACTCAAGTCTTTTGGGACAAAACGTCGGCAAAAACTTGATAGCTTGAAGATTTTACCACAAAATTTTAAAACGACTATAAACTGGGTTTAAAAGGCTGTGTTCTGACTCGAGTAAGCAAACTTGCTGGGCTATTACAGCAAGTTAGGCTAGGCCTAGACTAAACATTTTTAAAATTCAGTTTTACTTTTTCATGTGAAAGTGTAAAATTGTAAAAATTTGCGCATGGTGCTGTTGTTAAAACAGTTACAATCCAATTTAAGTTGTGAAAAATCTTCAATCTATGAAGCAAGCGCTGATATGAAACTAGAACAGCCGTATTCTACTAGGTCTGCCGTATTCTACGGATACCGGTAGTTTGCTACTGGTACTAGTTTGTTTCCTTTCTACATGTCAACGTGAAGCTAAATACGCAAAAAATCATTATCAACAAAACCGCTATAGCGTTTTTGAGAGTCACATAATGCGTAAAGAAAGTATAAGTACAAAAATTTTACAGTCGCAAGGCAACAGTGATATGGTGTAGGGAATAGTGAGAAGCACTCCCACTCGCACGGCAGGAGATCAATATTAAATACCCTCCTGGGTTTAGATTTTTTGTCAGCGCTTTATACTGAAGTCGCTGCAGCGATTCTGTTGAAAATGATTTTTCGTGTATGTAGCGTTTCGTTACATGTCATCACTTTTTTTGTATTCTTGTATGTTTAGCCAGTGAAAGCAAAGTGTTGGCCGTCAGCATGGACCGTTGCAATTGTGATGTCAAAGAATAACAACCGGTGCATACCGGTACCCTGTTTCGCCTAGTAGAGTAGTTTTAGCACTTTGGCAGACTTTACTGGTATCGGTGATGACTAGGTGATTTAATTTAGCCAGATCATAAGCTGCCTGTTAAGCACTGGTAATCACATTTCTTTGCTCCTCACTACATTTCTTTGCTCAAAAATGATGTAAAGAGATAAGCTTAAAGCTTACCCTGCATTACTAATAAGCTATGCTTTTACCATCAGCAACTTTTGGTATTGACTTGTTGTTTTGCACTCCTTGATTTCTTTAACTTTGTTAAAGGGATGTTCATCATAGGAAAAGCCAAAGGAATTGATCATAAAGTATGCCCGATATAAAACAAGAAACGCCGGGGAGTACCGTTGGCTTCGTTCTGTGACGTAAGTTCCACGTGACGAAAGTTCTGGCAACATAAGCATATTAATGAATGCACACAATAATCACAATGTTTTTAAGAGCATGTACGGCAAGTGTTTCAGTTATTTGGTGACATTGCCGGTATGTTATTAGGTCTACAAGAAATATCAAAGTTATTTGTTCGTACTTGTGCGCACTAAATATTTATTCCAAGTAAATCTATTATGTACAGACCGAGCTACCAGTACTGCACTAATGACAATTTTCATCAAACAGTACTCAAAAAAGCTTTGGCAGTGTCTATTTTGTTGTTATCGGCAAAACATGGCTGCTTCTGAGCATGAGGTGCGTGACGACAAAATAACTTCTAGGTCTATTTTGCCCGCAGTAGATCCTGATTGTACACACTGCTGGCAAAATAGATCTAGAAACTATTTTGCCATTAACGGCAAAATAGAGACTTCCAAAATTTTTTTCAGTGCTGACTTCATTGGCAGTACCAAATGTCTATTATCTAACTTGGGTATTTTAGTTTTAGTATTTAGTAGCATATTTATTCTCCTATCACGAGAAAGCGATCAATGCGCTATACGAGCTCGATTAGGAGTTGCCAGCCATCTGTCTACCACACCAAGATGGGGGAATCCCGCTAAGTGCCTTTCCCAACGGCACAACAAGTAAACTTGCCGGCTTGTTCTTTACACTGTCCCTTTAATGCTGAGCGTCAAGCAGGGAAGCTGTGAATACCAATTTTAAAGTCATTGGTTTGACCCGACTCTGAATCAAACCCTAGTCTACAGCTCAAGAGACAGACGCTCTATACCACTCAGCCATCTGAGCGGTCTCATCTAGAGTCAGTGATGGGCACGATAAACCTTTCTGTACTAAAGCGATAACGATAATCGATAATTTCAAAAAAGCGCTGGGCGATACCGATAATCGATAAATCTCAATTTCTTAAAGCGATATCGATAATCGATAAATTATCGCCGATAAATTTTTCCGATAAATGTTGCGGTAAATTTTCGATGTGTTTGACGAAGTTTTTATTTTGTAAATCGAATTGCAAAAATGTTTTTTCTAGATTTTTCAAGAAAAGAGAGCAGTTCACGGACTCTGCCGTGAAATTAAGCCAAACAAAGAAATAATTTATAAAAATTACAGCAAACCTAAATGTACACCGTATTTTTTCCATAGCGCCAACTCACTAACTTTGAAGTTTAAGCACTGCGTGCATAAAAAATCGTTTATCGCGATAATTTATCGGCGATAACAAAATATATAACAAAAGCGATAACGGTAATCGATAAATCCAAACTATTTTGAGCGATAACGATAATCGATAAAAAGTTATCGCCGATAACTATCGCCAATAAATTATCGCGATAAATGCCCATCTCTGTCTAGAGTGAGCCGTCCGCATCTAGAATAACCCGTTCGCGTAAGGCGATGAAAGACGCGGACGGCTTACTCTAGATGAGACCCCTCTTACCTTAGTTGACAGCAAATACTATTCAGTAGTAGAATGCCACAGCCTTTCTTTGTCAACACCGTGATTAAGAAAGTCTACTGTGCATGGATTTCATTACTTACTTTCATGACACCCTCAATTCAAACCTAGCTATTATGTTTACCCGTATGATTATTCTTTAGCCTCTAATTTGAAGAGCACACATTTATTTTGCAGTCTACTGCAGTGCAGTGTTGGCATTTTTACTGGTTTGATTCAATGATAACCTGGCATCATAACTGCGTGAAAAGCCAAATGTAGTCTAGTTCCCAGCTTAGTTATTTGTGTGTTTGGTAATGTTTTTAGTTATAGTGGCTTATGATTTTTTGCAGGTCTATAGCTTAAGCCAGTAAATAGTAATGACCAATACCAAATAAACAGTATATTATTTTTTCCTGGCAACGCTGCTTTACAACGAGTAGACTCGTTAGGATTTTTTTTAAAGAGCGTCTGATTTGTTATTAAATAATTGCGACAAGTTCTGGTTTATTTGTTTTTGCAAGTTATTTTGTTTTATTCCATTTTCTGCATGCCACTGAAAGTAATGCTTGTTTGGCAAAAGTTAAGCAACTAACTTGAAAATCTAACTTATCAGATTATTGTAAATGATAATGGGAAATATTAAAAGCCTAAATGCCATATCTACTGCTTTTTGAAGTTTTCTGTATTGTTTGGTATGCGTAGGTAGGGAGTCGTTTTGCGAAATTAAAGCTTGATGGAGAAGTCCATGCGCACACGCAGTTGATTATAAATTGTTAAAAAAGATGACACATTTTTGTTTGTTTGATTAAAAAAAAAATGATCGATCTACCGCAAGGTGATAGTGATTACTGGTTTCATACCATCTCTTTCTTACAGTGGGATTTGATTACTCATTCGCTTTTCGTATTGTTCTATTTACATCTAAGACAATTATCACTTAAAATTTATAAGTTTTTAACTACTGTGTTTGTTGCGTTGCAGGAGTCGAAATCATATACAATTTCTATATAAGAAAACTTTCAAGTTGAAATGATGGTGAAGCTTATGAAAACTCAATTTTAATACCACCAATTGACTGATTTTTTTGACTTGCTGCATGGAAACTCGATATGATGAATCACTCAGATTTTAATTACTGAACTCAACAATCACTGATTAAAAAAACTAGAATGGTAAAACAATCAAATCTATTGCCAAACGCACTCTGAGCGACTTGGTATTTCAAAACGAGTTTTGCTTTTAAATTGATGTGATAATTGTACCTATTTGGTTGTCCGCATTGACATAATTAATCATGATTTAAGAAGGACTAATTCATTCGTTGACTAAAGCTAACTGTGTGTATTTGTGTATTTGCTAGAAGTGAGGAGCTTATGGAAAGAAACTGTTGATTTTTAAGTTTAAAATATTTAATCAAACTGCTAGAGGTGTTTGGCTTATGGAAAGAAACTGCTGATTTTTAAATTCAAAATATTTAATCAGTTTGTGTACACTAGAACCATAATATGTTGTTTTGCGTGTTGGTTTTGAACAATATTGATCAAGATATCGTTCATTTTTTTAGCCGTATTACAGTAGTCTATCGGTATATTGCCAAAAAGTACTACAAGGCCATGTTCGTGCCAATGTCTCAAGAACCCTCAACAACAACAAGTTTTATTTGTCGCAATGCATAACAACACCCATAGCAACAGAGGAAATACGTATGTTTTCGAAGATTGCTGCATCCAGGAAGCCGTGAAGAAACAAAATGTCTTCTTGTCGAAACGGCTTCTGTCAAAGGCATGCGTGATAATCATCACATTGAACAATTGACGGAACATACTCAAGAATTTGGGTTTAAAAAAAGGGGAAAAAATGACAACAGTATACGGATCGGATCAAATGCTGTAAAATAATAAAGTAAAACAGATTTTGCTAATGTTAGAAAAAGAGTAAAATTTACACTCAATTATATTGGTTTATTAAATGCAGTTTGTATTGGGAAAGAAAGTTCATAATAGATAGTTTTTTTAATTTGTATGGGATTGAGTTCCATATTTTAACTCCGGAGAATCTAATAGAATGATATGTAAGTTTCAATATGTAACAGAGATTGGGCGGTAATTTTTAATGGCAGATTTGCAACTTTTTTGAATACCGGTACCACTTTTGCCGCTTTAAGACTGTTTGGAAAACTTCCAATTTAAATGACATATCGATGAAGTGTGCTAAGTAAGGGGTAAGAATAGGCGCAGCCAGTTTTACAAATTAAGTGGGGATATCGTCGGGTCCTGTAGATTTTTTCCAATTTAGTGAGCATAGTTCAGCATAGACTTCTTCAAAAGATGGTGGATTTAAATAAATTGAGGAAGAAATGCTGTTTTTGAGAAAATGTGTGTATGAAAAGTTATCTTGATTTTCAATATTTTTGGCAAGTTTTTCTCCAATTGTAATTGTTAAAAGCATTTGCAATATCTTCAGCGTCAATTAAAGTTTTGTTCTCGTTTTTAATGAGTGATATTGAGTGATTAGCTTGTTTGGGGGAGGCAGTCAGAAGTTCTTTAATCACTCTCCAGGTTCCGCATGAGTCATGTTTCGCATCATTCATAGCGATTTGGTAATGCAAAGATTTTGAGCGCTCTTTAATTCTGGCAAGTATATAGCTGTATCTTTTATAGTATTGCTTTAGTTCGTCGTTACCATTAATGAAATGAGAGGTATGAAGTTTTTGTTTGTGCTTCACTGATTTAAGAATTGCTTTTGTAATCCAATGCTTTGTTTTCAAGCGACGCTGTTTACGTGAATATTTTCTTAAGGGGGCATGTACATTTAATGTGTTTTTAATTATCTGAAGCATTTGATCGAATAACACATCAAAATTGCTTTGGTCAACGACAGTATCAATGCCGAAAGTCAAGGATAAGGCTTCTTGCAAATCATGTAAAAAAAGATCTGGGTCGAAATTCGCTTTGCTTCTATAGTACTTGTTTTCCAAAGTGGAAACTTTTTTCTGGTCAAGATTTTTAATTAATATAAAAGTAGGAAAATTATGATACCGGGAATAATCTTTGATCTAGTGTCATTGGTGAGTATATGATCTAACAGCGAGCTGGAAGTGGCTGTGATTCTAGTAGGTTTATCGGTAACAGAGTAGAACGCGTTGCTACATAACATATTCAAATAAGAAATGGTATGTGAATTGTCTGTGTTTAGTATGTCAATATTAAAATCAGTATCAGTATAGTTTATTTACCACGCACCATATTAATCAAATGACAATGTTGAAGTATTCATTCTAGTTACTTGGTTACATGATGAGGTGACAGGGAAATACCAAATGGTCATCGAGCCAGCTGTCACCTCATTTAATCACAACATTTAACTTTTTTATCAAAACAACAGCATTTCTACAGACAGACAAGCCAAGGCAAAGCGAAAACACAACAAATCAATATGTACACACTACATAGCGTAACATGCGATAACAGTTAATAAGTTCATGTCAGTTTTTCCATTAATGCAATCTGATTGATTCATATGCCAATAAAAAATTTTGGATTAAGCTGAATAAGAGACAATCAGATGTGATTTTAATTTTTTTTTAATTTCAAGTAAGAAAAGAATTTAAACTCGTTTGGTACATTTTGCCAAATTTTTGATTCCAAATATCCTTGAGATTTTTTACCGATTTCAGTTCGTTTTCTTGTAATGAAATAATTATGTTTCATAGCATGACGGGTGCTATAATGATGGACTAGTGCAGTCTTAGTTAACTTAATTGAGTGTATTTCCCGATTGTTCATAATAGAATACATCTTTTTAGCTATTTCTATCCTAAATATGTCTTTAATTTTTAAAAAATTTAGTGTTTGGAGAAGTGGACTAGTATGAGCTCTGAATGGGCTACGGGTTATAATTCTTATAATGCGTTTTTGCATTTTTTCCAAAGGATCAAGATAACTTGCAGCAGCTGAACCCTATAGATGAAATGCAGTATTGAAGATGGGAGTAAATTAGACTGCAGTAAACTATCTTGAGTGTACTGATGTCTCCATAATTCCGTAATTTCATTAGTGCCCATGAACCACTAGATAGTTTTGAATAGACATATTGAATGTGTTTTTTCCAAGTAAGTTTTTCATCAAAAAATATACCTAGATACTTTATTTGACTTACTTCTTCAATAGTTCATCCAGGCTAAACTCATTCCAGACTGTAAAGACTTTTTTTTGCATTGCTTTACCTGGACATCTCGGCTTCATCTCTTTTCTAAATTGCGCCCTATTTTTAGCAGGCGACTATTCCCAAACAACGATAACCAACGAAAGAGCCTATAGCTACTAACCCACAACTAAGTTACTGGCAGCCTAACTATGTGGGCCAGTAACTTAGTTGTGGGTTAGTAGTTATAGGCTCTTTCGTTGGTTATCGTTGTTTGGGGACAGTCGCCTTCTAAAAATAGGGCGCAACCTAGAAAAGAGACGAATTCGAGATGTACATCTAAAGCAATGCAAAAAAAGATTCTTTACAATCTGGAATGAGTTTAGCCTGGATTGGCTGTGTGTAGCAAGGCTGACGAGACTTTTGTTATAGTCGAAACATTAACTTGTTCCTTGCAAATTTTTTCTTCAGTAGTGTTTTTTCCTATTTTCACTTCGCTCTGAGTTTTTTTCTTCGTTTGGGTAATTATCATGAACTTAGTTTTATCATAGTTAATGTTAATTTGTTTATTTTCGTCCAATCGTCCATTTTACCAAGTTCACAGTTTACACTAGTGTTCAAAGTTTTAAGACATTTATTGGACAAAGTTAGCACTGCATCATCTGCAAACAATTTAGTGTTTAAATTAGACGCTAGTAGTAGGTCGTTTATGTTTATGTTTATGCTATGTTTATGTTTATGCTAGTGGTAGGTCGTTTATTCAAATAGATTCTATTTGAATAAGGTACATGGAGTAGGGTGTAAATAAAATTAGGCCATAAAAAACTGTAAATAGTGTTTAAAATTAAGCTAGGCTGTAACCCTTGGAAACTACTGTATTTGCTTTTAACTTTTATTACTACATTCGCGTGACACAATGGAGGATTTTGCGGCCAAAGTTACTAAAGAAATGGAAGAATTTGGAAATCGACTGGCGAGGCATGAGGCTGAATATGCCAGCACTAGCAGCAGGCTTGCTGCTGATGCTAATGGCAGTGATTCTGCTGCTGTTTCTGCTCCTACTTTTTTTGCAGACCAGAAAGAGCAAGCTATTGAAGGAAATGAGGAATGCATTTAGTAATCTGAAGAAAATGGTTGACCGACTTCAAAATAAAGTAGAGGACCAAGAACAGAAGTTGGATGATTTGGAACAGTACGGCCGGTCAAATTGTCTCATAATTCACAGATGCGAAGAAGTTCCAAAACGGGGGGAGTATCTAGAACATGAAAAATATGTATGCAGATTACTAAACCTTAATCTAAAACTAAATCCTCCATTGCAGGTGAATGATATAGATATTGCCCATCCTTTTCCAGCTAAAAACAACAATTGCCCGGTTATTGTAAAATTTCTTCGAAGAAGCCAAAGGAATTATAGGTTTTCGCAAAAGAGGTTGCTGAAGGGGAAGCAGATGATCATTACTGAATCCCTCACCAAACGCCGACTGCAGCTCTTAGAAGCTGCAAGGGATGTTTTTGGATGGAGGTCCGTGTGGTCATTTAATGGCAATGTCTACGCATTCGCTGGTGAAAAAAACAGGTTATTCGTAATCTTAATGACATTGTTGAAATTAAACTTAACAGCTCAGATGGCCGAGTGGTATAGAGCGTCTGTCTCTTGAGCTGTAGACTCGGGTTTGATTCCGAGTCGGGTCAAACCAATGACTTTAAAATTGGTATTCACAGCTTCCCTGCTTGACGTTCAGCATTAAAGGGACAGTGTGGAGAACAAGCCGGCAAGTTTACTTGTTGTGCCGTTGGGAAAAGCACTTAGCGGGATTCCCCCATCATGGTGTGGTAGACAGATGGCTGGCAACTCCTAAGCGAGCTCGTATAGCGCATTGATCGCTTTCTCGTGATAGGAGGATAAATATGCTACTAAATAAAAAAAATAAAAAATGTAATCGTAAAATCTTTTTTCACCAACAGCCTTAAGTTATGATTTGTAGACTCTAGTTGATGTATGAAAAATGTAATTACTGGTAACCAATCAACAACTAATGGATAGTTTTTGGCCAGATTATCGACATTGTTATGATTTGACCCATACGAATGTGAATAATTCATTATGGCTGATACTAATTTTACAGACACCCTTATTAGTTAGAAGTACTGCATATACCAATAACTGTTAAATTGTGTAGATCTTCCTTCGCAAAAGCTTGTATACCTATACCCTTAGGTTTTTTTGTATTTTTTTTATTATCTTCTGTTTATTGCTTGTTCTAAACTTTTTAAATATTTTTAAGTAGCATGCCTATTAGCTTAAATTGCAATCATTGCAAAAAAAAATGTAACTAGCAAGCAAAAGTATGTAGTTTGTGGTCTTTGCTCTCTAACTTACATCGTTGAGAAATGACATCGTTGAGAAAGTGTCTTCAACTCGATTTTTGGGAGTGATAATAAATGAAAATTTGTCTTGGAAAAATCACATGGAAATGATAAAGCAAAAAATGAGAGCTGCACTTTGCGCTGTTATGCGAGTTCGATTCTATCTATCTTCTAAAGCCATGCTTAGTCTTTACCACTCGTTATTAATTAGTCACGTCCGATACTGTATAACCAATTGGTGTTTTGGCAACGAATCCAAAATACAACAATTACAGCGTATTTGTAATAAGTTTATACGATTAGTCTTTAATTTGAAGAGACGTGAAAGTGTAAGAACTATCATGAAAGAAGACGGTCTTTTAACTATTAAGCAAATGTATCAGGTTCAACTAGCCTTTTTTATGTTTAAAACTGTCAAAAAAAATCATCCAACTGTATTGCAGAACCTGTTTCAGTCAAAATCAAGTCGTATTTCAACCAGAAGTAATAGTCACTATATCTTCCCAGCGTATAGGTTAACTGTCTGCCAACAATCCATCAAATTTTCTGGACCAAAGATATGGAGTAATTTACCAAACGAGATTAAAAAGTGCAAGAGCTTGAAATCCTTTGCGATCAAAGTTGAAGCACATTTTTTGAATATTTAAGTTTTACTGCAGATAATAAAATCAGTCCCTCAATTATTAACAAAGCTATCGACATGCGCTGTTTTTTTTTTTTTTTATTTGTTATGTTGCTGCTGCTTTTTTTTTTTTTCAGATGTCCTCAGTATGACGATAAAAGAATGAAAAGGAAAAAAATCTAAAAGGAACGACTAAAAAGTCCACTCTTTCCCACACTGTCAAGAAAAGAATACCAAAGAATTACCAGCGCTAATCCACTTAAAAATAATACGGACTTCATAAAGAGACGAACATTCAACGACAAGACTTGCTGAAATAACGGTATTATTAATAAATGTCCCGCGAAAATGTTTGCATCCGCATAGTTGTCATGATGCCTTTTACTATCGTTTAAGTACCGCTACTAATTTCAAAAATAAGCCCTACGTGGTTAGTTGGTCAGTTGGGTCACAAGCTGCTATTTTGAGTTGGAAATTAATGCATCTTGCATCTACTTTTTGCTACAGCATGCTTTTGCTACTTAAATATGTTAGGTCTACGATGTTGGTTCGTTTTTGTTGATGTTTTTTTTTGTGTGTGTGTTAATGTGATGCTACCGGTCGTGCAGCCATGTCCAGTCAGTTTCGACTGGCATGCTTCAACGCTAATCCGTTTTGCTGCATGTTCCGTTTTCCGTACCAGTATTCTGTTCCAGTGTATTTTAATGCTTTTGGCATACGGGAATAAAAGTTGAATTGATTGATTGATTGATTGATTGATGTATATTATGAAGAGCAAGGGTCCGAGTGTGGACCCTTGTGGCACTCCACAAGTTTACTGAGCAAATATTTGATTTGTGATTATTTACAACAGTGTATTCTATCAGAGATGTAGCTAGTAAGGAGCTGCAACGGCAATCCACGGACACCATATTTTTCTAATTTTTGTAGCAAAATTTGATGATTTACTGTATCGAAGGTCTTTTTTAGATCAAGGAATACAGCATAGGTAGATTTGGTTTCATCAAGATTATCAATAAACTCATCATATAATTGTCTTACTGCATGCGATGTAGAACTATTTTGTTTAAAGCCAAATTGATTAGGAGTTAATATATTGTATTTGTTAAAATAAGAATGAAGTCGATTGTGGAGACATTTTTCAAACACCTTACTGAGTGGGTTTAGTAGAGTTATGGGCTTATAATCGCAACATTGATCCACCCTTATAAATAGGTACAATTTGTCCACTTTTAAGAATCTTAGGATAAGTTGCGCTTTCAATACAATTATTGTACATTTCCACTAAGTCAGGTGCTATAACTGTAACACTCGTTATCAGATATTTTATGGGTATCCCATCAGGTCCCGTACTTTTAGAAGGATTTAGTTGTTTGATATGTTTTATTATTTCATCAATTGTAATTGGCTTGATGTAAAATGAAGAGATATTATGTGTGATCAGTGATGTGCATGATCTCTTATGTTTGGTAACTTTTGTAGTAAACTTTTTATACTTCTGAGCTAATTTTTGACCAATTTCTGAGAAATATGTGTTCAGTAAATTTCCTATTTCATCGGATTTTGTATTTTCTTTTTCTTGCTTCAATAGTTAGTTCTTTGATTTGACAAATAGTCCTCTTTTTATACTTGGCAATATCGTTTATAGTTTTCCTCAGTGATTTCATGTTATCTTTCTTCTGGGTTATTAAGCTGTTGTAGTAGTTTGCTTTAGCCTTTTCTTTTAAATGTGTAAATTTGTTTCGGTAGATTTTATATTGTTGAATTTTCTCAATGCTTCCTTTTAAGCTAGCTGTATATAATTTATTTTTCATTTTACTTGAGGTCAGTATCCCTTTTGTGATCCATGGCTTGACACTTATTTTTTGTTCTTTTGTGGATTTTTTTCTCAGTGGTGCATGTTTAGATAATGTGTCATCAAATATCTTAATAAAGTTATCAAATTGGTCATCAACAGATTGGTTAACAGTTTGCCAGTTTTCGAAATTATCATACAAATCCATTAAAAACTCATCTGAAATAAAATATTTTGTATCTGTATTCAGTGTGTTATTTGAAGTGATTTTATGTGTCTTATTTTTTAATAAAAGCATTACTGGCAGATGGTCGGAAATATCTTCATAAAGTATGTATGTAGCAGTTGCATGCGTTACGTTATTTGTGTAGATATCATCAATTAATGTTGCACTCGATGAGCTTATCCGTGTAGGATATTTAATTAAGGGTAAACATCCTAAAGAAACAAGCATTTCCTTATAGTTTTTTACACTCGCCTTTAATTCACACTGTAATAGATCAATGTTTATACCTCCGCAGTTACAGTACTGTAGTTTATGCTGATTTAATGACTCGAGTGATGTTTCAAATGAGGAATGATATTCACAAATGTTAGAACCTGGGTGCCTATAAAGTACAGCTAATAGCTTTTCTGTCTTGTTTGAGTTTATTTTGACCCATAACTCTTCACAACCCTCCACTTTCAAGTTGAAGCTGCTTACAGTTTTATAATTAATAGTGTCTTTAATGAACATACCAACTCCACCAGCTTTAGTATTAGAATTTTGTTGTATAAAAAGATATCCTTCAAGATAAAAACAAAATCTTGAGTGTAGTTTAATTTCTGATATAGCTATAATATCCGGCAGTTTCCCAAGTTGCGGCAACAGCTCCTCAAGCTTCTCAAAGTTTTTATTTAAACTTCGCATGTTAATATGAATCATCAAAAAGTCATTACTGTTTAAATAATGGTTTTTAAAATTTTGTGTGGAAATGTAGGAGTTGTTAAAATTTGGCAACTCATCATCTGGCTGATTCTGTGGCAGCTGTTTCATGTCACTTGGATTAGAATTTCGTTCATTTAACATTTCATAATTTTGACCAAATTCTGGAATCACACATTTATGACCTACAGATGTTATACGTTGTAAAGTTTCGTTTAGCAGTTCAATAAAATTCACGACGTCAGTCGAAAAAGGATGTCGATACAGGATTCCAACTACGTAACATTTGCTGTCCTTTGCTTTCAAATTTAGCCACATGTTTTCACATGATGGCAGAGCGATATGGAACTTATCTGACACAGTACAATTTAGTGAGTTGTGTATGTACACACCAATACACCCTGCGTTGTTAAAAGATTTTACGAAAAAAAATTTATAACCTGAAATGTTGATATTTAGCACCGGTTCATATTTAATACGAGTTTCTGTGATGGCTGTTATGTCAGGTAAGAAGTTCAAGGTTGAAAGTAACTCTTGTAAATCGTCAATATGTTTCTGTGGAGACCGAATATTAACATGCAAAATTGAGAGATTATTAGTTCCGGAAAAGTTTAGTTTGTGTGAAAGATTGAGAGGATCGTAGTAATCGCAACAATTAACATTATCAACCATATCGGTAAATACTGCATTATTTATATCAAAGTTAGGATCAAAACCAGGAGCAAATTTATCAGTTATAGCGACCTAGAAATTTAGAGTTGGAATAGCTTACAAAACTGCTAAGTCTACTTAATTAAATCAAGGTCGTTTTCATTTTTTATCATGACAGGCTGGCAGGCTGGGGGTTTCTCACATTGTCTGACGAAGATGCCGCCATTAGAAGTCCAAAAATAGTGGAATTGATTAGATTAAGCCTTTTGTTTTGCATTCCAGAATAGTTTTTTTCGGTAGCGTGTAAGATTTTCATGAATGAAGACGTGATTTTTCTTCTCACGAAGCAGCTTTCTATTAGCATAGAGTCTGTTTCTTACATCCCGACTCATAAATTTTACAATGATTGGAGGAGGAGCGACAACACTTTCGTTGCCATTTTTCTTCAGTTTAGCCGGAAGACAATGGGAAGTTGATATCTGCTCTGGAGTAATTTCAATATTTACTAATTTAGCCATTTCAATCACAATGTCATTGGTATTTTCGCCTGGTTTTTCGGGAACTCCAATAATTTCGAGATGTTGTCTACGACCATATTGTTCAATAGCATCAAGGTTCTGCGCTTTTTGCTTTCCCAGGTTTTCTATCCCATTCGATCGATCCTTCAGTTTAGCCAATTCTTGTTCTTGCTGCTTATTGGCGATCAGTAGCTGTTCGTATTCCGATTTTAAATCCTTGTATTTTATTGAAATAAATTCTTGACTCTTTCTAATTTCAGTAACTTCTGCCGAAAGATTGTCAATTTTTTCATCGTGCCGTTAGCTCAGTTGCTAAGCGCACGCTCTCGGTGCGGGAGATCAGGGGTTCGATTCCGGACCGGTCAAATCGGCACAGTGTCGCCAACGACTCGCCACCGTTGCGACGTTTCTTCGGAGCTGTGTTGCCCAGGCGCTAAGCCGCGGAGATGGGCTCCGCAAATCGTTACACGCTTCGGCGTAATACGGCGAGTATAATGAAGATTTGATAATTAGCCTCTCCTATGGATTGCCACCTTAACGTGGTGGGGAGGTTTTAGTTTTCAATGATCCTTAGAGCAACGCCGTCGGTAGTGTTTAATCACTTCCATCAGGGTCACCCATGGCGGTAAGGTCGAAGGAGAGAAACAGACCAAGTAGCAATCCAATGCTGTAGCTAAATGGAAAGTTGTAATAACAATATTCATGCTGCATCGGACGGCGCGCAGGATAAAAAGGTCCGTGTTCGAGTTTGAGGCAGAGGGACTCGTTCGAAAAATAAGCTACAGTCTCCCCCACAAGCTGACCGTCACCGGAAACCCACCAACGCAGTCGCTAAGCGTTTGGGGAGGCAAATGGGGGCAGCGCACAGAAAACGTACTCGAGTTGGACCAAACTGCCGGGATCTAGCTATCGGGAACTGGAACGTTTCGTCATTGACAGGAAAAGAGCAGGAGCTTGTTTGCGAAGCCCAACAGTATCGCCTTGATGTTGTGGGAATTTCATCAACAAAGCGCCGGGGTTCTGGAACTGTCGAGTTGAACGGTGGGTGGAAAATTTTCTACTCAGGTGTTGATGCAGCAATGTCTGCTCAAGCTGGTGTTGGCTTACTTGTGAGCCCCAACATAGCTGAATGTGTCGTTGACTGGGTACCACTGGGAGGAAGGGTTTGTCTTCTAAAGCTAAGGCTGCAGGAGCGATCTCTGTGTATCTTGCAGGTGTACGCACCTAACATAGAATCACAGTACGAAGCCTTTTTGGAGGAAGTTGAGGATGCATTGGGAAAAGCAACTTCATCAGAATCCCTTGTCCTTTTGGGCGATTTCAATGCACATGTGGGCATCGACAATGCAATTTGGAAAGGTGTTATTGGGCAACATGGTGACCCTGACATTAACAAGAACGGAAGGTGTTTATTGCAGTTCTGTGCCACCAATGGGCTGTGCATAATGAACACATTTTTTTAGCACAAAAGAATTCATAAGTACACCTGGTACAGAGACTCTCTGGAACAACGCTCCCTGATTGATTTTTGTATCGTTTCGGCGGACTTGTTTTCTACCGTGTCTGATGTCCGTGTTAAAAGAGGGGCTGAGTTGTCAACTGATCACCACCTAGTTGTCTGCACTTTGAAAGCTTTGAAACCCTTGAAAAAACGAAAGACTTTTCGACCAGGAGAAACTTATCGAATCAAATGGGAATCATTGGCTGACAAAGAGGTACGAACTGCATTTGCAGACAACATTGCATCCAAGTTCAAAGAACTTCCGACCTCTACTGAAGACATTGAAACTGAGTGGTGTTTGTTTCGAACAGCAGTCATTGCGTCCGCTACTAACTGTTGTGGACGTAAGCGTGTTGGAGGGACGAAGAGTAGCGAGAAAAGAACTCCTTGGTGGAACCAAGAAGTTAAAGAAGCTATTCGTGCGAAAAAAGTGGCCTATAAGGCCTGGCTTGCAAATAAGTCATCACTTGAACTTCGTTCGCAGTACTCTGAAGCACGTAAGGCGACAGCCACAAAAGTTAAACTATCTAAGGAGAGGGCCTGGAAGGACTTTGGAGAAAGGTTACACGATGATTTCAAAACGGCAAACAAAGTGTTCTGGCAGACCATTCGCCGTTTGCGTGGTAAAAGATCTCGAGCCGCTCTCTTTATCGAAGATTCAAATGGAGTGACTCTGAAAGATCAAGATGCTATTTTGAATCGGTGGAGAGACTACTTTAGTGATCTTTTAAACCCAGTTGATGCTACACCGATGCAAATTCACGAAGAACAGGTTGGGGAAGATATTCAGATAACCGAAGCAGATGTGAATGCAGTAACCAAATCATTGAAAACTGGAAATGCACCTGGTGAGGATGATATCAGACCTGAAATGTTAAAAGCAATGAACGTATATGGTGTTCGTTGGCTGACTCGTGTTTGTAAGGTGGCGTGTAGTACTGGGCAAGCACCAAAGCAATGGCAAACTAGTGTGATAATACCGATCCACAAGAAAGAAAACAAGAGAAAATGCACCAATTATAGGGGCGTATCTCTCATCGGTGTCCCCGGTAAGGTCTATGCCAAATGCCTTGAAAAGAAATGCCGTGAAATAGTCGAGCCTAAACTAACGGATGCTCAGTGTGGCTTTCGTCCTGGCCGAAGCACAATGGATCAGATCTTTGCCTTGCAGCAAATCTTTGAGAAGTCGTGGGAATATACAAAAGAGGTCAATGCATGTTTTGTTGATCTTGAAAAAGCATATGATCGCATTCCTAGAGACAAGCTTTGGGCGGTGCTGTTGCAGTATGGCATTGATGGCCAGTTACTAACTGCCATTAAGTCGCTGTACGTGCATTCCGAGGTCTGTGTTCTTGTTTACAGTGCAACGACGAAACCTTTCAGAGTAAGTGTGGGACTACGGCAAGGCTGCTCTCTTTCACCTATTTTGTTCCTTATTTATATGGATAGAATAGTTAAGCAAAGTGAGTCTTGTGGCGGAGTAAAGATCGGTGAATGCACTGTACAACGTCTGTTATTTGCAGATGATCTTGTGCTACTCGACTCTACCCAAAATGGTCTCCAGCAAGCTCTTGACAGGTTTTCGGATGCATGCTCTGTAGCCGGAATGAAAATCAGTTCAACAAAAACAGAAACCATGTGCCTGTCCAGACAACCAAAGCAGTGCTCTCTCCAAATTGATGGAGTACCACTAAAACAGTCAGAGAAATTCAAGTACCTCGGCGTCTCATCCACAAGTGACGGCAGACAAAATAGCGAATTGGATATCCGCATGTGCAAGGAAAAGCAAGTGCAGTAATGCGCCAGCTCCACCGATCTGTGGTACTGAAACGGGAGCTTTGCACCAAGGCAAAGCTGTCCATTTTCAGATCGGTCTATGTTCCTATTTTGACTTATGGCCATGAGTGTTGGATCATGAATGAGAAAGTGAGGTCTCGAGTTCAAGCAGCCGAAATGGGATTCTTGCGAAGAATTAGCGATTTGACTTTGTTGGACAAGGTTAAAAGTGCAGATATTCGTGAATCTCTAAACATCGAATCGCTGCTTCTCCGACTAGAAAGATCGCAACTGCGTTGGTATGGACATGTGACACGAATGTCCCAGGAAAGAACAGCCAAAAAACTGCTCTGTTCAACACCGATTGGTCGAAGGCCCAGAGGCCGTCCCAGAACTCGATGGCGAGATTACGTAGAAGATCTTAGTTGGTCTCGCCTTGGCATCCCAGCAGAGCATCTATCCTTTGTTGCAGAGGATCGAGATGCTTGGAGGCTCCAACTTGAGCTGCTGCCCCCGTGACCCCCCAAGGATAAGCGGGTCCAGAAAATTGATTGATTGAGCTCTTCATAGATTGTTGACTCTGCTTCGCGTCATTTGGTTTAGATCGTAACTTTTGAATTTCATTTTTATACGTAGCTTTTAATTTTTGAACTGCTTCATCAACCAAATCTTTTATATTTGCCGGTATACTCGTCTGTTCTTGGGTCTTTCTTTGATTTGAGCGTTTGTTATTCTTTTAAATAAATATTTATACATTTTCTGTTAAACAAATATCTTCCAAATAACTAAATTTTATTATTTTAAATTATAAGAACGTAGTTAAATAAATGGACACTCAATAGTCAATACTATCCTGATTGCATAAAATCTGGACTCCTTTTCCAAAGCGACACCTGATTTAATTTCCAGTAGATTGCTGCTCGACTCGAAGACCACTGTGGTCACTTCGCAGTTGCCGGTTGTTGATTGTTGCTAGCTATTTGGTGTTGTATTTTATTCGAGCGCCATGAATCGACAACAAATAATAAAATTTGAATATGAATTATTTGACTTGAACATAATTATTTACTCGATCTAAGGCTGCAGCAGCTTACCAGTTTTACTATTGAAGTTGATTATGATGTAATAAAGCAAAGATGGTGGCACAGAATTTTCTCAAGAGATGAAGCTTCAAAACTAGGCTAACTCGTTAATAATTTCTTTATTTATTCTATTAATCCAGCTCTTCACTGCCTGTCCTGTTGATGAAAAACTTCTTTGTTCTTTAATTTACAATGAAGTTAAAAGTTTACTTTGAAAATTTTCCGTAAAAACGTGTAGTTTGCCTTACTAACAAGGCTAACTAGGTTAACGTGTTGATAATTTCTTTATTTCTTCTATTAACCCAGCTCTTCACTGCCTATTCTGTTGGTTACAAATTTCTTTGTTCTTCTGTTTACAATTAAGTTAAAAGTTAACTTCGAAATTTTTCTGCGGTAAAACTCCTTTTCTCTGCGGTAGATACATTGACTGCGGTAGATCCATTCAGTTTGACCGTTAGCTTAAGTTTTAATATTTTAAGTTTGTCGCTGTTACGTATTTTTGTTGCAACTCTCAACCCTCCGTTGAGTAATATTTTAAGTTTGCCACTGTTACGAATTTTTGTTCTGCTTTTGAGCATATTAAATGCTCGGCTCGCTTGATTTTTTAATGTGATCATCCTGAGAACTTTGTATAATAAAGTATAGTATAATAAAACTTTAAATATTTCTTAAAAAGCGCCACACGTTCAAATAATAGATATGTTTGTTGTAAACGTAAAAACCAAAGTCAAGTATTCTCTTGTGTGCGATAATTGTGGGATAATTATGCACTATGGCAACGGATGTTTTATTGCGAAGTTTGAAGACTCATTAGTTTGGTGCGCGAGATGGCAAATTGGTCAAAGACATCACTGTCGGCGCAGGAGGTCTAGGGTTTGATTACCGGGCACGTCATGCCCGGCGCTGTCGCCAATGACGTTTCTGTATTGCCCTGGTGATAATCCGAGAAAATGTGTCCCGTCACTCGTTACATTCTTCAGCGTATGGTAATACTGCGAGTATAATGAAGATTTGATTTTTTTTATTTTAACTTGGTTTGCTTAAAATATATGCAATTAATACGTAGGCCGCAGCACTTTGTTACTTCTCCATGCGTAATTGCAAAGAAAAACAACATTGCAATTTTCAGATGATTGCAGACTTGCAGTTCCACTAATGTGCTCTGCATTATCTCGCATGAAATTTTGTAATATATTTTCCTACTCCGCTTTTACTTGTTATTGTAAACTGCATTATTTTTGTATGTGCACCAGTCTGTCTGAAATATTTTCGCCGTAACTTTTTTGGATTATTAAAAATTTTAATATGAGTGAAAAATGATAAACAATTTTTTTCAGAAATAGGCCTAGTTTGATGCACTGTAGAGATATAAGTTCGCATTAATTTTTTATTTGCTTTGTAGGCACAAGCGGCTAAAAATAAAACTGTCACTCATAATTTTATTTTATAGATCTTTTGGGCATTATCTGTAAATAAAGAGTGTTCATTAAGTCTACGCCAGTGATTCCCAACCCGGGGGTGAATTACCCCCGAGGGGTAATATGTGATTCTTCGGTGGGTAATGTGACACCACCAACACGCTAAAAAGATATGCCTGAAGGCATGTTTTTTTGCTCCTCACCGATATTTTCACGAAAACAGGACACCTGCAGACATAGGCACACGCAGAGGGGCACGGTGCCACGCCTTCCCCTTTTGGCTCTGTAATAAGGTGCTAAAACCTAACTTGCAGTCTACAATTTTTCAAACCAACAATGGTTGCAGCCTCCTTTCACTTATTTTTGCCAAGCTTCTGCTTTTAGACATAAGTTGCGAAATTATTTTTGCGTTGTCCATAGTGACTGGATGTGACTAGAAAAAACTAAAAAGAAATCCGGAAGTTGCTTCATTCCTAAAAATGCTAAAATGTGTAGAGCCTCGCAACCAGCTGACGTTTGAAAAAATTATAGAGGGCATCCAGTCTGAATCGCTTTTTGGGTTACTTATCTGCTCTATTCACACCCCGGAAGAATTGAAACCAAAGTTCTCTGATTTTCCACCGATCATAAAAAACACAACGATTTCACGTTCTAATATTGGAGAATACATGCAAAAAATCGCAGAAGAACAATGATTTTTGAAAAAACCGAGAAAGTACTTCATCAGCAGTTATTTTGGAGAAGAGATTCTTATCAATACTCGGATGGCAAAATTCTATCTGGAGTTGGGGTTAAAAATCACTTGCATCCAAGAATTTATTCAATTTTTCCCCATGAAGTGTTTTGACGAACTATCCTAGGAAATTGTGCAAAACCGTCGTCTTGGCGATATCGACCCAGATAAAAAAGTGTTAGCAATGACGTCAAAGCTCTGTGGTAACAGTCTTTACTCTGCTACTCTTTTGAATCGAAGCAAACATCGTGCTGTCACGTACCATACCGATTCCAATATCAATGAAGCAATCAATAACCCACGGTTTTCGCACTTGGAACAATTGAAACCCGGTCTATACGAAGCAAAGAGCTTGAAAAAACAAATCAAACACGACCTCCCCCTTCAATTAGAGATCTCTGTTTATTTAGAAGCAAAACTCCACATCCTTAAATTTTTTTACCACTTTTTGGATAAGTATATCTTAAAAAAATGCTATTCATTGATCGAGAGAGATACAGACTCTCTTTACTTTTCTATTAGCCGCGACTCTTTAGATGATTGTGTCCCTCAACATCTCAAAGAGGAGCATTTTAAAGAAAAAAGGAAGTATATGCCGGCAGAGTGCTGTGATGAGTGCCTAAACAAGCTCATTGACGTCAAAGTCTCTGGAGGTATGTGGACACCACCTTCTTGCTGTCAAAAAAGAAACGCTTTTGATACAACCCAGATAGCCATATCGCTCTGGGCCAGATCAAAATAGGATCTGGCTTTTTCATCTGAAACAGATCTGGCTCAGCCATTTTTAACAAAGATGCCAGATCTCTGCCTGATGTGCACAGGGGTCTGGCGTGCTCATCCGGGCCAGATTGGGGATTCAGATCTCAGTCAGATCGGGCATTCAGATCTCAGTTAGATCGGGCATTCGGATCTCAGCCTGATCTGGATTGAGGTTGTGAATGCGATCTGGCGGGATTATCTGGGCCCGATGGCAGACCCAGATCCCGACTAGATCTGAAATAGATATTGGATTGCGATCCGATCCTAATCGCATCCTAAACACGCTTGGCTTAATCCTGGAATGAGACAATATTTTACAGAACAAATCATTTATTGCACAATATCACAAACGCAGTTCATCGCTCTTGCAAACAACAATTTGGTTCAGTGTCAGCACTGGCTCGTTTCTTTCTTCCACCGTTTCTGTCCCGGGCTCCATCCAACCAGTGAACGATCACATCCCGGTAGCTGTGTTCATCAGCGTCGGTATGAATCTGACGCAAAGCAGCTGAAAATAACATTTCCACTATTTTAAACCAAGAGCAAGATAAACACCAAATTCTTTTATCTAACTTTCTTGCTGGGAAAAAATTTAATTACAGTACCGTTAAATCAAATCCATTCCTAAATCAATGACCCTTGTTAATAAAAGTCTGCCACTAATTATTATCAGACGTCGCTTAAAGTAAGAGAACGCTGCAAAATGTGAGAGGTTTTCTTGCGGAATACTCATCAGTAGAAACTGGATATAACGTCACCGTCTATAAAAACAATCCGCTTTTAACAACACATTACTGTTGGTCCCGCCAATACTGTTACATACAATCCCGCTGTAGCGACCATTCGCATTAAAGGACACTTTTTTGACGGTCCGTTGTGGTGTCGTAATAACCAGATTCTACTTTATCTTTAGATAAAATAGAGAAGGAGCAGCTCAGATGGTTAAGTGACAGTTCGCCAGTCCGTGAAACGGTAGTTTTGGGTTTGATACTGAATTTAGTGAACCAAATACTCAAAAATTGACATTTCCAGCTTGAATCTTACTTACAAACGAAAATTGTGTAAAAATAGCCCACAAGTTAACGTACAGTGCCGTTGGGAAAAGCACTCTATGGCAAAGATAGTGATTAACAAATCATTTTTAAACGAACAAGTCATTTTACAAACTTTTTTCGCAAAAAGATATACTGTAAAGGGTGTCACAGCGGTTCAGCTGCTGAGTGTTGATGTTTCCGTTTGGCTAGCATTCGTTGTAGTGAATGCATTTCCAAGCTAACTTTTGAAATGAGACATGGGCCACTCGGAACCACTAGCTTGTCTGCACTTGTGCAGTTGGAATGGGCTTGCCCAGGTTGGCCTGGGTGAGGCTGAACCGTCTACGCACTGGCGCAGGTCGATTTCACTCGTCCATGAACAGATGGGGTCTTGCTCCTTCGGCAGCCTGCGAGTGTGGCGCAAATGAGCAAACCGGAGATCACGTTATTTCCGTGTGCCCAATACACCGTGCACCAACAGAAATACGAGGTCTGTTGCTGCTGGTGGACGACACCAGAAGCTGGCTAAGCAACGTCAGTGCTAGCTTCTAATCCGGACTGTGCAACTATCTAGGGTGGTATAAGGGTTTTCCTGGCCAAGACATGTGTGAAGTTACCAAGTCAGAAACAGCTGCCGCTCTAAAGGC
This sequence comes from Trididemnum miniatum, assembly GCA_964006365.1. Lineage (NCBI taxonomy): Eukaryota > Metazoa > Chordata > Ascidiacea > Aplousobranchia > Didemnidae > Trididemnum > Trididemnum miniatum. The sequence goes on from OZ023235.1 coordinate 31,513,936, forward strand.
CATAAATTGCTCTCAACAGCCAAAAACCTGATTCACAATGCACTATTTAAAAATATATACAATTAGAATTCTGCGTACCAAAAATAATCTTGTGTAAGCGCAAGAATTGGAAACCTTTCCGACCAGACGATCCTTTGCCGCTTAGATTATACTTGGTTGCCATGTCGTTGGCATGTTCCTGGTGGTTTCAGCAAAGCTTCTGCCATTCAATGCCAAGAGCATGTTTACCTAAAAATTGTGAGAGCCAAATTAAAATCATACTTTCCTATTTCAAAGTACTTTTGGCAAGTACTATTTGCTGTAACTCTTGAGTCACACTGCAAACACAAAACTATTAATTTAGAAAAAATCATACTTGATATTCGATTCCAATCATTGCAACAAAAAAAAGCTGAGCTGAGGAACAGCTTTAAGGTGCTATAGTACAAAACACAACTAACCACGTCATCCACATATCCGGTGTTCAGCGCTTTCCTTTCGAATTCCTCTATTTCTTCGAAAGACTTTAACGGAAAGCATCCATTTGAAATTGAAGCATATTTTTTCTCGTCACGTTTCTCAACCGCTTCCCGCAGACATTTTATTTCTGATCTAAGCGACTCAAGACATCCAAAAATCTTATCTAAAAACAGTTAATGATATTGCTAAATCAAAATATTATTTTATTTCATTGAAAAAATAACGTAATAGAAGTCTAGCCGCTTGGATAGAACGGTTGCTTTTGGAACCGTAGACGAAGGGTTTGATTCCACGTTCGGTCAAACCAATAACTCAAAAAGTGGCATGTAAGGCTTCCTTGCTTAAATATTTTTAAAGGTTTAGAGATGGGTATGCCATTCCCATCATCAGATGTATCGACCCGCTACATTTTACGAAAATGAGTCTTCTTCACTGTTCCCTCCAAGATTTTATCAAGCGCGAATTTGCCCTAATATGAAAATCACTAAAAATTTGTCCAAACATTTAAAGGGTGTACTTCAAGGAATGGAAAAAATTGTTCTTAAAACGAAGAGTTTCTATGGTAAAACACTTTCATTGGACACGAAAAAACTTCAGCACTCTCAAGTAATTTCCTTTAAAAATCATCATTGCAATGTGCAAAAATTGAAAAAATTTGCCCAAAATCTCTCTTTTTTCTCAAATTTCGCACCTTAGAGGGAACACCGGTCTTCTTTATCACTAATCTGACCTTGACTTTGTTTTAGCTTTTTCATGACATTACCGTGAATATGCATCTCTTACTTTATTCACTTGAAGTAACTTGGGTAAAGTATAGCATGCGAAACGATCGCTGAAAATGAAAATGATTTGCATCAATGCAAAAACGCACTCTGTAAAAAATGTGTTTACGTGCCGATAACGATAATTAAAAAGTTACTAAAAATTGAACTCGCAAAAAAGGATGCACTCGCGCTTGTATGTCTGCAGCCAAAAGTCGTAGACTGGGATCAATTTTGCTTGGATGCTGTGAGCTATTTGAAACAAACAAAACAAATAACTGAGATTATTTTCAAAACTATGGTACTGAAAATTCAACAGTATTTGTGAGACACTGCCATGTGAGCTAGCACTATTCATTAAAGTTAGCAGCCAATAAAATATATGCCAGACGTGATCTGCTCCAGTCATGAATCGAACCCGTCACGTAGGATCTGTCGTCTGCGCACAGTACCACTAGGCTATGTGGCTGACGAACATCATTATCTAATTAACAGTTTAAAAAATAAGATTTAGTTTTACCAAAAACATTTTACCAAGCTGTCTCAGTCAGGACACATCAAAAAAATAGAAAAGGTTGACAGCTTTGCAGTGGAAAAAATCTTCAAATTGATGACTTAATGGAACTTCCTTTAGTTGATTGGTTTTAATTTTGAAAGAGTCTATTTCACCGGAAATTCCGATCACCGAAATTCAAAAATCGTGGTTTGCGGAACCGGAAACATCCCCTAACGGTTCCCCTACTGTGAAAGTCACACTACAGGAACCCAAAACGGTTACGCAACTACGATTTTTCAAACTTCGGTAACTGGAATTTTCGGTGAAATAGACACTTCGTTTAATTTTTTACGAAGTGTCTAGATCCATGCAGCATGGCAACCTTTTATAGAAACAAACAAGCAGTCTGGTGAAGTAACAGGGAACTAGTCAGGCGTGACAGCGACGTCATATAAAAGCAAACAAAGCAGTCCATGAATAAGGCATTTAGGAAACAATCCACCGTCCATGGATCCAGACACTGCTAGTTTTATATACACATCTGCTGTGCATCAGTTTCCTTAAGTGAAACGGTTGCCTGAACTTTTGTCACATGAACCTTTTATCACACCATGTACGTGCAAGTCTAATGGCATTCTTGGGTTTTTCTTGTTAGATCCTAACCGAAATTTATAGGCAGTGATTATTTGTATGGGCCTGTACAGCTGTACAAATAAGCATTTGTTTCTTTGATTATCCCTTCGCATTTTTTCCCAATTGTACGAGATCGAGATGAAGTACCGGTAATAAACTAAACCAAAGAGATCGCCACTTCCTAATTTTTAATCAATTGCAATGTTGTAACTTCATCACTGATAAAATGTAGGCCTATACAATTTCTAGATATCAAGGTTTTGCACCTAACTTACCTTAATCTGTTAATCTCTCATCCATAACTTCAAATTCCTAACTAAGGCCTCAAATTCCAATCCCAAACCAAAGCCCCAAACTAACCCCAATGCAACTAACTCCAATTTTGATTCAAATCCTTGAAACAAAGCAAACACAAGAAAAACCTGCCAATTCCATTGGACTCATCGAAGTATAATGTGACAAAAGTTCTGGCACTCACATGACACCACCACCAGTCCAGGGTATAACAAAGGCAGTGTCTAGAGCACCAGCCCAGTTTCCACAATCAAAACGCTGCTGCACCAGACTGCTTTGTTTGTTTCTCTATATAGATATCGGTATATGACGTCTGTCGCATGGGACTGGTTTCCATCATCAAAACGCTGCTGCACCGGACTGCTTGTTTATTTCTATAAAAGGTTTGCCAGTGCTCTAGACAATTCCTTTAATAAGAAGTTACCGTGAAACACAACTGTATGAGTAGGCCTAGGCTACCCATGTAAGCTTGTTGGTTAGTAGCTACTGGTACCATACTGGTATACCGGTATCATCTGACCATAGTAACTGGAAATACCATCATACCGGTATGTTTTTGGCAATACAGCTAAATTATAGTACCGGTACATAACCAGTCAGCTGGCCTTCAGTCAATAAGCACAAAATTACTGTGAAAGCAACCAAACTGAATAGAAAAAACTTTGAGGCTCAATTGAATTAAACCATTAAAGTTTGGAGTTTAGGTTATGGCACCGGTAATAATTAGGATTTCGATGTGTATTGTAGTGATGAGGCGAAGAATTCAAGGTACCGGTACCAGTATGTAGTTTGCTCTTTTTGCACTCTGCAAAGATGATCAAAGCTTTAATTTAATGGGGCTCCAAAATTTTTTCAAGGATACTGATTTAAGAATCCATCCACTACACAAAGTAGCTTGTGCAGTAAATTTAAATAGGTCTAGCTACTGTTAACTTATAGCCATGCAATCTCATACCATAAAAGTAAGGGTAGCTTTGTTCAAATTTAAATAGGCCTAGCTACTGTTAACTTAGCGTTGTTCAAATGTTGCACATGCCGGTACCGGTTACCTATTTATTAGTTTTATTAAAGCTCACTAATTTGTAGCCTCCTAATCCTTCACACTTTCAATCTTCACATTATTCTATATTCTTATGTTTCTTGATATGCTCGGATATAAAGGTAAAGGTACGGGACAGCGGGTGCAAGCACACATTGTTTAGGCCATTTTCAATTGTCGGCCCATTACAATTTTCAATCACGAATGATTGAACGCTGTTAAGGGACATACATGACGAACAACACATACACAAAACCCTTCGCACTTCCGCTGGTGCCGAGCGCCTGGCGCGAAAGCTGCGAATACTATTTTTAAAGTCTTTAGTATGACCCGACTGGGAATAAAACCCCAGTCTACCGGCTACTAAGTGGACGCTCTTAACCGATACACCAAGCGCCGGTATGCTCGGATATAATACTCGTAATATATGATATCAATTCGGTGCTTAAATGAAAACTCTGCTTCTACTCTTTGTGCGCTTGCCGCAAATTGTCTTCAGAGTTCAGACATGCAAAGTGCGCATGCGCACTGGCAAATAACCGTCATTGTAGGATTGCCAAATTCAACAAATAAAATTACTGTAGTACCAATGGGTAACACCAACACGAATAATTAAGTTTATCGATTTGTACTTTGTGGCCTACTTTTTCTTCATACTTTTCCATTATCTTAGATACTTCATATTCTCATTATTCATGTGAATGCAATTTTGTTCTCGTGCGCTTGTCGCAAATTACTTTTTTAGTTGCCATGCATCGCTTTTTGCACATAAAAAACGCGCATGCGCAGCATCACCTCGTTCGAAAGCGTCACAAACACGTGACCGCGATTGCAAAGTTGACAAATGACAACAAACTAAAAAAACGCATACGCACGCCGAAATAGAAAGCAGAGGACTGAAGCGCCACAGTAACTTGACGCTTACAAAATCAATAAGAATTTAAAAAGCATAACTTGTGATTATTAGTACTGGCAATCATAAATTATTAGGATTGGCAATCAGACAAATTTTTTATTCCTGATGCCACACCAGTTCTGAAAAAGACCAACTACAGATCTGGCATGATTTAGGTTTAGACACAAAACCATGCCAGATTTATACGCGATCTACGGATGATCTGGCACGTCGTGTAAACCCCATGCCCGATCTAGACATGATCTGGCAGTGACTTGGCAGCGTGTCGCCAGACGTTGCCAGGTCACAAACAGATCCTTTCCAGATGTTCATGGCTAGCTGGGAAGGGTGCTCGGATTAATGAAAACCGAGTACGAAGGAAAAAAGGCAGTTGCTTTAACTTGCAAAACGTACTTTTGTGTGGCAAAAAGCAAAAAATAAGTCTGCAAGGGCGTTAGTATCCGACAAAATTTTATAACTTTTGAAAAATACTTTCAAGCACTTGATTCTACGCAACCATTAAGTGTTGTAAAAAGAGGTTCATTACTCGAAAACACAATATCTTAACATACCACCAAGAAAAAAGAGGATTGTCCCCCTTTTTACTGCAAACGTGTTGTTCATCACGACGGAATTCATACATCTCCCCTAAATTTATAACTCTACTTTACAATCGACTGATTTTATGTGAAGAGTTAGGACTGGATCCTTTTATTTTAAATTCATTGCCTTGAAGAAATAACTCGTTGAGTTTGGAGACTTTAAATTCATTGGCTTTGGAAAAAGAATAAAGTCATCAAAAGCACATGAGCGGATTCAACTTTAATCTAATCCTAGAAAATATTTTGTTGAACGCTCCTACTATCTTGTTTGTATTTTTTTTTTTGTGTCATGTGAATACTTGATTTGTGTTAGGAATAACGTATTATTATACAAACTGAAGCGGGCATTACTACTATTTTGTGAAGAGAGCGTTTTCATTGTAAATACCATTATAACTCTGTCTTGTATATTTTTTGTTCATGTAAATATTTGTGTGTGCGTGAGTGAAAAAATAGTGATGAAAACCACGAAACGAGTGATGAAAACGATGAAACTTTGATTTTTCTACGAGAACAGCAAAAGTTTTCTCTTGTTTTATTCGTTTACTGTCACGGTCCGAATGAATGGCAGATGACCCGGATGGCAGATGCTTCCAGTGGCCCCGATGGCAGATGCTTCCAAGTAGCCCGGGCTATGATTAAGTCTGTACAAAGCTTTTCTCTTGCAAAGTTACAATGACAGAGCGAAGCCAAATCTGCCGACCCGGAAGGGTATCCACTCTTCCCGATGCTCAGCCAAGGCCTACTAACCGGCAAACGTCCTTTTCAGGACGGGGCGATGTTAGCTCTGCTTCAGGGCACATCGTCAACAAGTTCCGAAGGCCAGCAATCCTGCAGCTGAACATTGAAGGCCTCACTGCAAGCAAGATGAATGTTCTTCACCATCTCGCTGTGCAGTTTGAGGCACTCGTCATCCTACTACAGGAGACTCACTGTGGTTTTACCGACAAGCTTGTGATTCCAGGCTTTGCACTAGGTCGGTCCTGTTTAGACAGGATACACGGCCTTGCTACATTTGTCCATGAGCGACTAAAATGGACCCTAGTAGATTAGTCCCCTCTTACATCAGAGACTGAGTGGTTATGCGTAGACGTTGATGGCTATAAAATTGTCAACGTTTACAAACCTCCACCTACACCATTGCAGACTACCGACCTACCAGTGTTTGCACACCCTGTCCTGTACTCGGGTGGTTTCAACTGCCCGCATGTAAATTGGGGCAACAGCGCTGATGGAGAGTGCCTTGTTGATTGGGCAAGCCTTAATGGTCTTGTCCCTCTCCATCACCCAAAGGACATGGCCACTTTCCACTCAGGCCGCTGGAACACTGGCACCAACCCGGACCTGACGTTTGTTAGTGTTGGTCCAGATAGTTGCTTACCTGACAGGCGTATTTTAGAGAATTTCCTAAATCACAACATCGAAGTAAGTAAGTAAATTTATTGATTTCCTTCAAATCATTATACCGGCGCTGCAGAACTTAATCTCATATTACATTACATTTCGATTTGAAGGCAGGGAGCACCGAAGAACCAAACGGTTATCAAAGTCAAGGTGCTCCCTGACTTAGCAAAGCACAGTTAAACACAGCGAGAAAAGAAAAAAACACTAATTAATGGCGGTACAATTTCAACACACACAAAACACAAGAAAACAACACTATAATGACACGAAAATAATATTTATGTACAGAAAAATACATTCAACTTATTACACTCTTATAATTTCAGGAATGACAGAGAATTTTCATTGAGGCAAGGAACGACAGTAGATTTCCTAACAAGCACATCAGTGAAATATCAAATATTGCAGGATAAACGGCACATAGATGAAATGAGTTGAACACATAGGAGTATTGTATCAGATTGCAGTTTAAATTATATCGACGTTTTATCAGAAAGACTGATCCGTTCATACCAATTTACGGTGCTGCTTTAGTATAGATCAATCAAAAGCTTTTTATAACTTTTTTTAAAAGAGTGCCAGTGTAGTTCTTTTAGATCTGAATTAATTGATTTCCATAAAACAGATCCTTTGAAGGCCAGTTGATTTTGAGCAATTGTTTTATTAACGCGAGGTAAGAAAAAATTAGAACTTCGCTCATTGTTCCACCAACGCTCATTCTGTCAGTTCCGAGTATGCCTGTTAAGCGATGGAACTTCCGCAAGGCCAAATGGAGCCATTACAATGCTCTGACCAACCAACTCGCTAAGAGCTTGTTGCCACCTGATACATCTGATGTGGACAGGGCATACCAGGACTTCTGTAATGCCATCAGCACAGCAGCCAAAAAGTATATCCCACGTGGTCGACGAAACGACCATATTCCTTGTTGGGATGCTGAGTGTGAGAACCTCTATCAGATGTTCCTGCAATCGCCTGAGGGATCTGACTCTAGCAGGGCTGCTTCTGCCCTGCTGTCCAGGCTTGACAGAAAACGCAGGGACCGATGGTCTGAGGCAGTCCAAACTATCGACTTTTCTCACTCCAGTCGTAAAGCATGAAGCATATTAAACAACTTAACTGGTAGATCACGACGCTCTCCTCAGCATTGTGAAGTTCCAGCCAATGCCATCGCATCAGTACTGGTCAATAACAGCAAATACCAGGATATTGATCGCAAGTCATCCCGGCTTGTATCTCAAGAAGTGTCTGGTCTTTGGAGGACCTCTACAACAAGTGCAGTGAATGTCTGTGGAAGCTTTACTCCCTCAGAATTCGCAGCCGCCCTCAAACATCTGAAACCAGGAAAAGCTCCAGGCCCAGACTCTATCTGCCCTGAGCTTTTGCTCCATGTTGGAACTGCCCTGAAATCCTGGCTGTGTGGCTTTCTTTCATCCTGTTTGCACCACCTCAAAATTCCAAAAATCTGGAGAAGAGCGTTGGTTGTCGCGATCCCCAAACCAATGAAACTTGTATAGGACCCCAAGAGGTATCGCCCCATCTCTTTGCTCTGTGTCCCCTACAAGATCCTTGAGAGGCTCATTTACACCCGTATCGAGCCCATTGTCGACCCGCTTCTTCCTCGGGAGCAAGCTGGGTTCCGACAGGGGAGGTCCACAGTAGACCAAACTGTTCTACTTACCCAACACGTCGAGGACTCATTTGAGACCAAGAAGAAGGCCAGTGCTGTTTTTGTCAATCCGACAGCTGCTTATGACACTGTCTGGCATCGCGGCCTCACCTGTAAGCTGCTGAGACTCCTTCCTGATAAACGTATGGTCCAAATGATTATGGAACTTATCCGGAATAGAAGTTTCACCCTTTTCATCGGTGACAGCAAGCGAAGCAGGTTATGACGTCTGCGAAATGGTCTCCCACAGGGATCAGTCTTGGCTCCCCTCCTTTTTAACATCTACACATACGATCTGCCTTTCACAATTTCCCAGAGGTATGCGTATGCCGACGACCTGGCATTGATGCATACCTCGAAAGACTGGAAGACATTGGAGGGCACTCTAAGCCAAGACATGACAACACTTTCAGCGTATCTCCAGACTTGGAGGCTGAAGCTCAGCCACACTAAGACGATGACGACGGCCTTTCATTTAAACAACCGAGAGGCGAAACGTGAGCTCAAATCTTTAACAACGGCAAACTATTGCCATACTGTCCAACTCCAACCTACCTTGGTGTAAAGCTGGACAGGTCGCTCACTTTCCGTCATCACCTAGAGGCATTGCGCAAGAAACTTTCCACCCGCGTCACACTGTTGAGACGACTTGCAGGCTCGGGGTGGGGTGCAGGAGCCAAAACATTGCGAACAGCCGCCTTGTCCCTGGTTTACCCCACAGCTGAGTACTGCGCACCTGTTTGGTGTCGTAGTGCTCACACTCGGCTAATCGACAGTGTTTTAAATGACGCCTTGCGCATTGTCACTGGATGTCTCCAACGGACTACTTGCCAATCCTCGCAGGCATCCAGCCAGCTGAGCTTCGCCGTCGAGGAGCGACACTCTCCCTGGCTAGCCGCGCCACCCTTAACCCTGATCATATTCTACATGAGCAGCTGGTCGGGAAACAAAATGCGCTCCAGGGAAGGCCCAAATCAAGACGCCCGTTTGTACTCGCTGCACAGAAACTACTGGATAGTCTGACCGAATCAGCCATTCGTGCAGCGCAATGGATGGATTATGTATGGAACATGGAGTACTTGAAAAGTGCATCAAGGCTTCATGCTTTTATTCCTAGGGCCAGTTCTAAGCCTCTTGGAATGGGTTTGCCCAAAACATCTTGGGTAAAACTGAATCGTCCGCGGACTGGCGTAGGGCGATTCCATTTATCAATGTACAAATGGGGTGTTGCTCCTTCACCGAATTGTGAGTGTGGTGCCTCTGAGCAAACTGCAGACCACATCATTTCCACATGCCCCCTACATCGTGCACCAAAAGGAATACAAGGTCTATTGGTCCTGGATGATGACACCCGACGCTGGCTTAAAATTAACGCCGTCAACATCTAAACCGTCGGAAGAGGATGCCCAACCACACGACGACGACGACTGTCACGGTAAGACTCTAGTTTACGCTTCGCTGATCAGTCTTCGGCGCATATCGACAACGACTTGACGGAACATTGAGAAAAGTCGAAATTTCAGCGTTAAATGTATATTAAAAGCAACACATTTATTTTATACTTGCAGTACGTAATGCGTGTTTTTTTAACTCTGAAACATGTTTTATAAACCGCTAGTGCCGCAGATACGGCAGTGAGAAATTAAAAGTAAGCCATAGATCACAAAAAAATAAAAAGTTATTACTTAATAATTATACATCGACAACCTTAAGCATAATTTTGATTAAAAACCAGTTTGAATATCGCTAAGTACACATAAAATAACGTCCATACGGCCTATTGCTCTAAAAGTGCAGACTGGAAAATGAAGTAATACGTACTACAAATATTTTATAGAGTTTTTATAAAAAATAATTTTGACGTACCACAAATATACCACATTTTCGTAAAGTAAGACGTTTTCACGTACTAAAAATTTTATAAATTTAAGTTTGCAATAATTCTTAATACGTACCACAAATATTACATAACGATTTCACTTAATAAAAGCAAATCAAACTCTAGCATGTGGTAAAATCTTCGTGTGAGCTCGTTTAATAACTTCCTGTTTTTTATTGCAATGAGATGGTACGATAGCAACAGTCAGTACTATAATATCACAAGAACAATAGCCACAGTCTGTACTAGAACACAAACTTTAAAAACTTGCTCTTGAGAGAGTGGATCGCTTTAGTAATGTGGCGTGCGGGATCGAGGCCGCAAATGACCCCCTCATTTTTTGTTTGTTAGTTTAATTTTTTCGGTTTTTAATAAAAAAATTTTTTCATCAAAATTCATAATTTCAAAAAATCTGAACACCACTGAAAAAAAATCCCACCCCTCTATCTATCAACAAAAAAAATCTCACCACCCCACTGAAACAAAAATCCCACCACCATCGCTGAAAAAAAAATTTTACCCCTCAATCTCTGAAAAAAAAATTCCACCCTCCACATTCCACCCCTCCACTGAAATATAAATTCCACCCCTCCACTGAAAAAAAAATCCCACCAACCCACTGAAACAAAAATCCCACCACCATCGCTGAAACAAAAATCCCACCACCACCAAAAAAAATTCCACCACCATAGATGAAATATCCCACCACCAACACCGACCACCATCCCCACTCACGTCCACCCCTCCACCACTTGGGGCCTCGATCCCGCACGCCACACTACTAAAGCGATCCACTCTCTCAAGAGCAAGTTTTTTAAGTTTGTGTTCTAGTACGGACTGTGGCTATTGTTCTTGTGATATTATAGTACTGACTGTTGCTATCGTACCATCTCATTGCAATAAGAAACAGGAAGTTATTAAACAAGCTCACGCAAAGATTTTACTGCATGCTAGAGTTTGATTTGCTTTTATTAAGTGAAATCGTTACGTAGTATTTGTGGCACGTATTAGGAATTATTGCAAACTTAAATTTATAAAATTTTTAGTACGTGAAAACGTTTTACGTTACGTAAATGTGGTATATTTGTGGAACGTAAGAATTATTTTTTATAAAAACTCTATAAAATATTTGTAGGTATTATTTTATAAAACATTTCTAGGTACTATTTTATTTTATAAAAACGTATTATTTTAACTTTGAAAAGGTTGCCTAGGTATCTACTCCAAATTGACTTGAAGGTAGGATCATATATGCCAACTTCCAGGTTACTCAGTCTGCTAAGAGGCTCACATCTAAAGTCACTTAGGTTGACATGATTTGGGCAAACGACTTGGAGAAAAGCCACAAATAAACTGGTTAGAGAATCAGTTTGCCTAGGCTAGATCAAAAATACGGTACTCCACTCTAGCAGCCCCCACTTCTAGCACCCACAAGGCCATCTACCCAAATGCAGCTGCAGACGCGTTTCGACCTTTTTAGGTCTCATCAGTGCAAGCATAAGCAACAAGCCCCCTCAAAAAAGTAAATTCCTACTTCCATTCTCCCCAAAATTTCTTGCAACCATTCCTCTGCTAAATCCCCGCTACTATCTAATTGCTAAGATCCAAACTAAATCCTTGCCACCATCCCCTCCAAGCTAGACTTATTTTAAGCATTTGACATCTTTTGAGTGATCGATCCTATTGAGTTTTTGATCTTCAATGAGGCGGTGTCATTATTTAATTTACGTATTACTTTATTTTCATGTCTGTGCTTTGAGAGCAATAGGCCGTATGGACGTTATTTTATGTGTACTTAGCGATATTCAAACTGGTTTTTAATCAAAATTATGCTTAAGGTTGTCGATGTATAATTATTAAGTAATAACTTTTTATTTTTTTGTGATCTATGGCTTACTTTTAGTTTCTCACTGCCGTATCTGTGGCACTAGCGGTCTATAAAACATGTTTCAGAGTTAAAAAAACACGCATTACGTACCGCAAGTATAAAATAAATGTGTTGCTTTTAATATACGTTCAACGCTGAAATTTCGACTTTTTTCAATGTTCCGTCAAGTCGTTGTCGATACGCGCCGAAGACTGATCAGCGAAGCGTAAAGCTAGAGTCTTACCGTGACAGTAAACGAATAAAACAAGAGAAAACTTTTGCTGTTCTCGTAGAAAAATCAAAGTTTCATCGTTTTCATCACTCGTTTCGTGGTTTTCATCACTATTTTTTCACTCACGCACACACAAATATTTACATGAACAAAAAATATACAAGACAGAGTTATAATGGTATTTACAAAGAAAACGCTCTCTTCACAAAATAGTAGTAATGCCCGCTTCAGTTTGTATAATAATACGTTATTCCTAACACAAATCAAGTATTCACATGACACAAAAAAAAAAAATACAAACAAGATAGTAGGAGCGTTCAACAAAATATTTTCTAGGATTAGATTAAAGTTGAATCCGCTCATGTGCTTTTGATGACTTTATTCTTTTTCCAAAGCCAATGAATTTAAAGTCTCCAAACTCAACGAGTTATTTCTTCAAGGCAATGAATTTAAAATAAAAGGATCCAGTCCTAACTCTTCACATAAAATCAGTCGATTGTAAAGTAGAGTTATAAATTTAGGGGAGATGTATGAATTCCGTCGTGATGAACAACACGTTTGCAGTAAAAAGGGGGACAATCCTCTTTTTTCTTGGTGGTATGTTGAGATATTGTGTTTTCGAGTAATGAACCTCTACTTACAACACTTAATGGTTGCGTAGAATAAAGTGCTTGAAAGTATTTTTCAAAAGTTATAGAATTTTGTCGGATACTAACGCCCTTGCAGACTTATTTTTTGCTTTTTGCCACACAAAAGTACGTTTTGCAAGTTAAAGCAACTGCCTTTTTTCCTTCGTACTCGGTTTTCATTAATCCGAGCACCCTTGTATCAAAAGCGTTTCTTTTTTGACAGCAAGAAGGTGGTGTCCACATACCTCCAGAGACTTTGACGTCAATGAGCTTGTTTAGGCACTCATCACAGCACTCTGCCGGCATATACTTCCTTTTTTCTTTAAAATGCTCCTCTTTGAGATGTTGAGGGACACAATCATCTAAAGAGTCGCGGCTAATAGAAAAGTAAAGAGAGTCTGTATCTCTCTCGATCAATGAATAGCATTTTTTTAAGATATACTTATCCAAAAAGTGGTAAAAAAATTTAAGGATGTGGAGTTTTGCTTCTAAATAAACAGAGATCTCTAATTGAAGGGGGAGGTCGTGTTTGATTTGTTTTTTCAAGCTCTTTGCTTCGTATAGACCGGGTTTCAATTGTTCCAAGTGCGAAAACCGTGGGTTATTGATTGCTTCATTGATATTGGAATCGGTATGGTACGTGACAGCACGATGTTTGCTTCGATTCAAAAGAGTAGCAGAGTAAAGACTGTTACCACAGAGCTTTGACGTCATTGCTAACACTTTTTTATCTGGGTCGATATCGCCAAGACGACGGTTTTGCACAATTTCCTAGGATAGTTCGTCAAAACACTTCATGGGGAAAAATTGAATAAATTCTTGGATGCAAGTGATTTTTAACCCCAACTCCAGATAGAATTTTGCCATCCGAGTATTGATAAGAATCTCTTCTCCAAAATAACTGCTGATGAAGTACTTTCTCGGTTTTTTCAAAAATCATTGTTCTTCTGCGATTTTTTGCATGTATTCTCCAATATCAGAACGTGAAATCGTTGTGTTTTTTATGATCGGTGGAAAATCAGAGAACTTTGGTTTCAATTCTTCCGGGGTGTGAATAGAGCAGATAAGTAACCCAAAAAGCGATTCAGACTGGATGCCCTCTATAATTTTTTCAAACGTCAGCTGGTTGCGAGGCTCTACACATTTTAGCATTTTTAGGAATGAAGCAACTTCCGGATTTCTTTTTATTTTTTCCACTCACATTCTCTTATTCTATTGACTTTATAACCTGCTTCCTCTAACTTTTTGGTCATATTCAAGGTGTCTTGTCGAAGCTGTTCATGGGTTTGAGTCAACGAGTGTTGAGTCAGTTTCTTCTCACCTTGAACTGAATATTTGTGCTGAATTTCTTTATTTTGGGTGTGACTGATCCATTTTAACCATTGATAAGATGAGAGCCCGTATTTGCAGCAAGGATCTGGGCGATAATGATCTTTTTCTCGATAGCGAATAGAGTATGAACAAGGCTAGTCTTGGGATATAGCGTGCAAATACAAACTATTCGCGTCAAGACCTATTACTTTCTTGCACGTTTCTGGGTTAGATACCTCATTAGGACGAATTTTTGTTTCATCTTTAATAGCTAGTCTATTAAAAACAATGGATAGTCCACCTGTGATATTGGATCTCAAAGTATGATAAAGGTCAGCGTGTCTTTTGGGAAACAGACAGAAAAAAGCTTCTTTTTCACATCTCTGGAGCATTTGAATTGTAGCAACTCCGCTAACAGAAAAGCTAGATTTAAATGTATCAATACCTTGCGCCAAATAAGGCTGTAACATTTTACCTACAGCTTCAACAAAAGGTCCGCAATCCATCGCGTCGTAATAAATGAGCATATCTTTGAGAGTCTTCCACTCTTTTTTTTTCCAGACCTTTTTGACAAACTCATATTCTGAGAAAGAGATGTTAGAATTTGTGATTTCGCTAAAACATGCCTCGTACGGTGGAACAGACAAATGTTCTAATGCTGTTAAATCACGAATGAAGCGATAAGGAAAGAAAAATTTCTCTGCAGTGCAACCGTAAGCCAAAAGAAAAGATCGATAGCTGAAGCCAGGAGAAATGTAGTTTCGAATATCCAAAAATCGAAGTTTGGCAGTCTTTAAACAGACATAAGTGTTTGCTTTTTTAATCACAAAATCAATTTTTTCACCAATTCGCGAATCAATGTGGTTTGAATTAAAGGAAGGTCGTATTTAGAGCTGTTGTAACCCAGTATATGGAATTCTCGAATGAAAGCATCAAATTCTTTTAAAAGATTTTCGCTCCGACAATTGGGACTGATAACAAGAGCATCAAACACGTATTCATATCTTTCCTGCTAGATTGCATATGCAGCATCTGAGAGTTTTTCCATATAATCAATCATTTTTTGAACTAATACAGTTTCGTTACCCTCAGAAACAAAAGAAATGGGATCTTCAAAATTTGGGATATTGGAAGCTATGCCCACACTTAAAGGGATGTGTTTGGAAGTGAAAGAAAGTTTTTCACCGTTTTCAGGCAAATTGTTTTGACTTAAAATCGACTCGAAATCGTAGCAACAGTAAAAAGGGTAATGTCGTTGATCGTGGGGTACAAAAACGTCTATATCTTCTAATTTTTGGAAAATAGTTGGTTGGTTTTAAAAATACCGCCAGGAAAAGATTGTGTAACAGTTTGGTCGCAAGAGCTGGTGTGTCTCAAAAAATCTTTTCGCCCATACCATAGTTTATCGCATCGCTGGCATTGGTAAACATCACAATACTGTTCAAAGTCAACAATCAAGCTTAAATGATTTTTAAAAACATTCAATTGCATGGTTTCGCTGTACAACTCGCGACTACGCCGTATTAGTTTCGCTTTTTTATCTTGGAGCTCGTAAACAACGATATTAATCTCAAAAAAATCTTCTGTCTCTGGAAAATCAATAACAAGAACGCCTTGAAACTGATCGGGATCGATATGAAAATGTTTGCAATAAGCGGTAAATAACTGTTTAGCATCCTGTTCACACCGTTTTTTATCAGTACCTCGGAATATAGATAAACAGCGAAAAAAACATAGGTTGTCGTTGGCTCTGTGATTCACCACCCCTCGATTATGCGTTAAAAAGTCTAGAAACTCTACGAGTCCTGATAGAGGTGCATCCGCCAAATGATTGAGGTAGAATACCAAATTCGTGATCTGGAGTAGTTTCCACTTTGTATCTGGTCGGTTGAAATTTTCCAAAAAATCCTTCGCTGCTATCTTTCGTAAAAATTACTTTAACTCGTTGCTGTTGCTTATGGTCACAGCTGTGTCCAATACTTGAGCGTTGTTGCTAGAGGGGTGATGATAACGGAGTTCGTCTGTGTCGATATTCCTCAGGACATATCCAAAGCTATAATTCAGTTTGAATCTGGTTTGTTGAGCTCTCATTATTCTTTCAGCAATTGTGTCGATCATGTGTTCAAAATTTTGAAAATAAAAATTATGTAAACTCAGTACTTTTCCGTGTTTTGAGAAAGTTCTGATGCTGAACTAGTTTTTTGAAAGAAACTCCCGCAATTCTGGGTCCTCTTCATCCAAGTGTTCATTTTCTAAAATCTCAAACTCCTTCCGGTTCTTTGATAGAAAAGTGCCAGTGTAATTCCATTTTTGATACGAGTTTCTTGCTTTTTTAGTTGGTGTTTTTTTCATTTTCAGCTTGTTTTCTTTGGCAAGAATGTTTTGCAAAATCTGTCAACAAATCAAATTGTGCTCCACATCGTCTACATTTTCCGCACTTTTGCTGGTGACGTTTTAAATAATGCATCTCCTTGAAGTTTTTCTGACATTTCATACATGCAAAAGTCTTCTTTCTTCTCATGTATTGTTTTCACATGTCGGTTCAAATTGGCCTTCTTCATAAACTTTTTATGACAGATATCACAAATTATTTCAGCATCCATGACGTTTTTGAACCAATATAAACAAACTTGCACACTATTGCGCAATATACATTAACTTTCCTGAAAGTCGAATACCTGTTTTCCTTTTTTTGTTTGTGAAAAGAGTACGAGCGAATTTTGTCCAAATGTAAATAGATAAAATGATTTTATACTTGTGGTACGTAACAGCATAACTGCTGACAGCAACTCAGAAACCGCATCTAGTCTTTTGTTTGTGACCAAGTCAACTCAGCGACCCCATTTGGTGATGTGTTTGTGATCAAGTTAAGTCAATAACCCCTCAATATTTTTTGCACAAAACCACATCAAAAGCGAACTTTTAATAGCTAAAATTCAATTCAATAACATTAAAATTTTAGAAATAATTAAATTTTTACATGATATGTTTCATAATAAAACTACTTTCAAACGAAAAATTAATACGTGAAAGGAATGTAACAATAATTTCCTAGGTTATTGAATCAGTAAATAATCCTTTATAAAATATTAGTGTAAAAGCTTTTCAAAATACGGGAAAAGAAATACTGTAGCAACATCTTTAAAATTATCAAAATAACCAAAGTATACATTCTATCAAAATACGTGAAAATAAAATGCAACAATAATTTTAACTCAGAATGAATCGATATTTCTTTCGTTAGAAACTTTCTTAAGTCAGCTACCCAAAAATTTAGATATTATTTGCTTAAGTGAAACACGTACTAATGAAAACAATGTAAAGCATGTAAATATGTCCGGGTACTCATATTTTTACAAGCATTCTAAATCTAATGCTGGTGGTAGTGGTATTGTAGCAACAGCTACATTTAGGTTTACCTCAGCGACGTCGCGTCGCTGTGTTTGCGATTGCCTTTTTTCCCTGTCTCGTGACTTTATGCGTTTGCTTGTGTTGCAACGTCTTGTTCTATGATTAGCCGACTGGAGTGCACGTTAGCGATTGATTGTGGCTGAATGGCGGATTTACTGTTTGCATTTGATTGTTAATTCAATACATTCGTTCAATCTCGACACCACACTGCAGTGCCGTGGGAACTACGACAGGGAAAGACAAACACTGCCCGTAACCCTCAGTCTAGCGGTGAGCAGTGGAGAAAAGAACACGCTAGTCCTTCGTCTTCCACACGCGGGCCAACTCAAGTGCAACAGTATTTTTGTATCTCAAAACCTGATTGTTTCAGAGTTAAAAAGTCTTAGTTTAGAATGTGAAGGTACTGAGGATGTTTGGCTAAATGTACCATTACCTGATAGTTCTGATCTTGTTGTAGGGACAATTTATCGCCATTCAAATACAGATCTCTCATCATTTGAACAAGCATGTACAGAAACATTAAAACATTTAAGATCCATCCAAAGCTATGTAGTAATTTTCAACGTCGATTACAATAAATATAACTCAATCTCCAAAATACAGCATTATGTTAATTCTATCACAAACCTTGGTAGTGAACAATTAATAACTATTTCTACAAGGATTAATTCTACCCATGAATCTATTATTGATCATATATATGTAAATAGACAGCACTTACTAGTCGCAGTGCTGCAATTTTTTGCATATTGAAATCTTTGATCATTTACCAACATTTCTACATCTGAAAATGAAAACAGCAAAAAAACATCAAACTCGTCCTTTAATTTGCCGCAATACACAAGATAAAGTTCCAGAATATGTATATGATCTAGAAGCAGGGGCGCCGAGAGAAACTTTGGACCCCGGGGCAAAAGTTTCGTTTGAACCCTTTGATCAGTGGTGCCCCAAAATTACGTGATCAGCAAAAAAAGGTCATAGCGTCCATAGATGTTCGAAGTTTGGTTCAAAGTCAAGTGATGAGCAAAAAAAAGGTCATAGCCACCGCAGATGTTCAAATTTTGGTTCAACATCTAGTGATGAGCCAAATAAGATCATAGCGTCCGCAGATGTTCGAATTTCGTCCCGAAATAAAAAAAAAACATTATCGCGTCCGCAGACCATACTTTGAGCTGATGAATTTTGCATTCAAAACCTGACATTTCTGAACCCCGCGCCCCCTGTGTCCCCGGGCCCCCGGACTGTGGCCCCTTCTGCCCCCCGGCAGGCCTGTCTAGAAGTTGAGTTGCAAGATCTTGCAAACTTAAGTATTTACTCATTTGATCAACTAATCACTAAAATGGCAGTGTTAGCTGTTCTTCATTTTCTTAAAACCAAGCAGTCAAGAAAACAATACAAAACTTCAAAGAAGCCTTGGATCTCTAAGGCAATATTAACATCTGTTAAAACCAAAAACAAGCTTTTTAGAAAACTCTTGAAACACAAAAGTGATAAATCTTATGAAATCTACAAAGTTTATGGACATATGCTAACTTACACTAAAAAAGAAGCAAAAGTGATGTATTATCAGAAATTGATTACAAATAGCAAAGCACCTTCTGATACTTGGAAAGCAGCAAACGATATTATAAGAAGAACAAAGCAGAGATCTAATCTGCCCAACTCTTTGCAAGTAAATAACCGAAATTTAAATGATCCCTTCACCATATGTCATGAATTACATGAACACTTTTGCAACATTGGACATAAATTAGCAGCAAACACTCAAACTACTAGACAACACAACTCAACAATGTTTTTTGGTCAAACAATGCCAAACTCATTCTGTTTAAATCCTACTGATGAATACGAAATCATAGGCATAATCAACAATCCTAATGCTAACAAATCACCAGGTCATGATGAACTTCCAATACTTTTAATTAAAGAGTCAAAATATGCTATTTGCAGCTATTTAAGCAAAACTTTAAATAAGTGTTTGTTCAATGGCCACTATCCTGACATACTAAAAATTGCCAAAGTAACGCCTATTTTTAAAAGGGGACAAAGAAATGACCCCAACAACTATAGGCCAATCTTCGTGTTATCACCTTTCAACAAAATTGCAATAACCCAGCTAATAATCATTTACTTCATGAACAAGGCTCTAGAAAAACAGTATGCGCAATATTTCTTGACCTGGCTAAGGCCTTTGATACGGATTAGAAGACTGCCACTAAAATTATTTCAATCGTATCTTACTAACAGAATGCAGTTTGTGCAAGGGTAAAATTGCTGTTCCAGCAAGTTATGCATCGATATAGGTGCACCACAGGGCAGTGTCTTAGGACCAATATTATTTTAGCCTATCTTAGTGATATTAATATGTGCTCAAACTTCCACAGCTCTCTATATGCAGACGATAGTGTGTTAACGATGGCCAATCATGATATCAGAAAACTTGAACATTCTGTAAATGAAGAATTCCTCAGAATTAGTGATTGGTTAAAAAACAATAGATTGTCATCAAACAGTTGTATAACCAGTTACATTTTATTCAATAGAAAAGCTCACAAAAAAAATTTACTACGAGCTTTGATGGTAAACCATTAGCGCGAGTTGACAGTGTGAGATATTTAGGAGTAATCCTAGACAATAAGTTAAATTGGAACAAATCTAAAGTTACACAGGTTGACATGACTTGGGCAAACGACTTGGAGAAAAGCCACGAATAAACTGGTTAGAGAATCAATTTTCCTAGGCGAGGTCAAAAATACGGTACTCCACTCAAGCAACCCCCACCTCTAGCACCCACAAGGCCATCTACCCAAATGCAGCTGCAGACGTGTTTAGGGGCTTGTTTGGGGGCGTGGTTACTTTTGGACTTAAAAGTTTCAACAATTCCGATTGCAGATGTGCGGTTCGAACAGCACAAAAATTTTGCGGAAACTGTTTTTGTGAAATAGTTGAACTTAACAAATTTGCACTGGTTACGTATCCGGACGAATATTCAAACAATAACAGTAATTTATGACTTTGATGCGTATTACGTCATGCAATCCTTGATTTGACTCCCGCGAAAAACATTCAAATTTTATTAATCTGCGGTTACCCTGGCTTATTAAACACAACCAATTTGACTCAGTTACTCTAATCATTTACTTGAATTATTTGGGTTTGCGGAAGATTGCACTGTATTTTCCTGGGATCTTGCGTCATGAACAGATTCGCTGAAAAAACATAGCAGAAGACAAAACAGTTTTATGCTGGTGCCACTTCTTGCATGGATGGATTTCAAATGCACCAAGTCGGCAAAAACGTTAAGTAAAAACATGCACAAAAAGTTGTGATGTCAACCAAGAATTTGGCATGTTTTAATTGCCTGCCTCTTTGATATTTCTTGTTCCTTCTGATTTTATGTACATGACCGTTAATACTTGTGATGTAACAATAACAATGTATTAATTCAACTAAAAATTAATAATCCACTTCATAACAATCCTATTGGCCGTGGCCAAGTTTCGAAAAACAGGCAAAACCAACCTGCTACAAGTTTGATGTAGGCTCACTCCAAATGCGTGCGTAGTAATTCCGTAGATTGAGGCGGGCGTAACTCAGAACATTGCAAGGTATTATTTTGAAGTAGAATGTATTATTTGGTACAAAATATATCGGAGGCTACGAGTTTCCAACCCATATTTTTAAGAATGAGCTATGTATAATTTATTGTCAAGCCATGTCTTGCTGGTGTGACATTTGAC